>CM077185.1:33446850-33676850 GCA_039654105.1 Coreius guichenoti
GTAATAACAGTAAATTATGCATAATTACATGCAACTAACAAACCTCAACCAAACCCTAATCCTACCATAAGCCTATAGTACAGTGGTGGTCAGAATTATTGGCACCCCTGGTAAATATGATCAAATATGGCTGTAAAAAATAAATCTGCATTGTTTATCCTTTTGATCTTTATAAAATTCACAAAAATCTAACCTTTCATTGAAGTAAAAGAATTGAAAGTGGGGGGTAAATCACATTATGAAATAAATGCTTTTCTCCAAAACACGTTGGCCACAATTATTGGCACCCCTAGAATTTTTTTATGAGTAAAATATCTTTTTTATGAGTAAGTATATTCCCATTAATATTTACATTTTTTAGCACACCAGGGTGACTAGGAACATGAAATTGTCCAGCTATGATGTCTTGTTCCACAGGAAGATAAATATGAGGAAACACAAAGGCCAAATTCCCTTAATCATTCATCACAATGAGTAAAGTCAAAGAATATAGTTCTGATGTGCAGCAAAAGATTGTTGAGCTTCACAAAATACAAAGTGGCTGTAGGAAAATGTCTAAAGCATTGAAAATTCCCATTTCCACCATCAGGGCAATAATTAAGAAGTTCCAATCAACTAAAGATGTTACGAATCTGCCTGGAAGAGGACGTGTGTCTATATTGTCTTAATGCACGGCGAGGAGGAAAGTTTGAGTGGCCAAAGACTCTCCAAGGATCACAGATGGAATCGCAGAATCGCAGAGATTAGTTGAGTCTTGAGGTCAGAAAGCCTAAAAAAAAAAAAAATACATCAAACAACCCCTACATCACCACATGTTGTTTGGGAGGGATTCAAGAAAAATCCTTCTTGCTCATCCAGAAACAAACTCCAGCATATTCAGTTGTCAGACACGACTGGAAATTCAAAAGGGACCTGGTTCTATGGTCAGATGAAACTATAAAAAGAGATGGGTTTGGTGCAAACAGGGATAAAAAGTACCCCATGCCCACGGTTAAAAATACCGCTGGATCTTTAATGTTGTGGGCCTATTTTTTTGCTGGAGGTCCTGGACATCTTGTTCAGATACATGGTATAATGGATTCTAGCAAATACCAACATATAAAAAAATCAAAACCTGACGGCCTCTGCTACAAATCTTATAACGGGCCGTGGTTGGATCTTCCATCAGGACAACGATCCAAAACAAACATCAAAATGAACACACAAATGTGTCACTGAACACAAAATGAAGCTTCTGCCATGACCATCCCAGTCCCCTGACCTGAACCCTATAGAAAATGAGTGGGGTGAACTGAAGAGAAGAAGCACCAACATGGATCTGGGAATCTGAAGGATCTGGAGAGATTCTGTATGGAAGAATGGTCTCTGATCTCTTGTCAGGTGTTCTCCAAACTCATCAGGCGTTATAGAAGAAGACTCAGAGCTGTTATCTTGGCAAAAGGAGGTTGCAAAAAGTATTTAATAAAAGGGTGCCAATAATTGTGGCCAACGTATTTTGGAGAAAAGCATTTATTTCATAATGTGATTTACCCCCCACTTTCAATTCTTTTACTTCAATTGAAGGTTAGATTTTTATGAATTTTTTGAATAAAAGTTTAAAAGGATAAACAATGCAGATTTATTTTTTACAGCCATATTTTATCATATTTACCAGGGGTGCCAATAACTCTGACCACCACTGTAAGTCCATGGGTCCCACTTTATATTAGGTGGCCTTAACTACTATGTACTAACATCAAAAAATAAGTACAATGTACTTATTGTGTTCATATTGTATTGCAAAACACTTTTGCTGATATTGAGGTGGGATACGGGTAAAGTCAGGGACAGGTGTGGTGGGATGGGTAAGTTTAAGGGTAGGGTTAGGTGTAAGGGAAGTGACAACAGTGTAATTATAAATGTAACTACAGAAATTAATTACAGATGTAATTACATGCAGGTTTTTTTTAAATGTAAATGCAATGTAAAAACATGTATGTACACAATAAGTGCATTGTATCAAATGATTAATTTAAATGTTAGTACAGAGTAGTTAAGGCCACCTAATATAAAGTGGGTCCAGTCCATGTAATGAATTAGTATTACTCAGTACTTAAATATATAATTACACTGTAACAATGACACCTTAAAATAAAGTGTAACCAACATTTTTTGTTAATTGAAATAAAGCTAAGATAAAATATAAATTTAAACACAAAATGTAAAAGAAAATGAAAATGTTGCTTTGGCTACTAACTGAAATAAACAAGTACTATAAGTACTAGAAAATAAATACATTACCGGTCAAAAGTTTCGAAACATTACTATTTTTAATGTTTTTGAATCAATGCAATAATTCTTTAAAATATAATTAATTTCTGTGAAAAAAAATAATTTTAATAAATGCAGTTCTTTTTAACTTTTTCTTAATAAAAGAATCCTGAAAAAAAGTATCACAGGTTATAAAAAAAATATTAAGCAGCACAACTGTTTCCAACATTGATAATAAATCAGCAAGACTGGAGAAATGGCTGATGAAAATTCAGCTTTACATCACAGAAATAAATTATATTTTAAAGTATATTCAAATATAAAACCATAATTTTAAATTGTAATAATATTTCACAATATTACTTTTTTCTGTATTTTTGGTCAAATAAATGCAGGCTTTAAGAGAATTCTTTCAAAAACATTAAACTTTTGACTAGTACCCTATATAAAAAGCTAATAAAAAAGACAAAAGCACATTAAACTACTAAAATAAAAGATAATCCAAAATATAACACTGAAATTATGACAGAAATTTAATTTTAGAGTGAACTATCAAATGTCAATGAATATTATAAGAGAATGTAGCAAAATATCAAACCAATACAATCAATCTGCAAACAAATGATGCTAAACCTTTTTCAGAAATAATTTCCATCAATGCTAAATAAACCAGTGTTTTGGTGATTTTTAGTGGATGTATGAAGTCAGTCTGCAATCTAGCAATCTGTGCTCAACAAAAGTCATAATCTGCGTACAGATGATTTTTGCACATATAATAATCAAAATAAACAGTATTTCCACTAGTCATTTACTAGGTTAATGGAGTTTATACCCTATATTAGTGGGTTTAGACACCAGGAAGTTAGTTAACGGTCTGAGTGGGAAGATGCAGGAACTCCTCAAACGTTAAAACGCACCGGAAGCTCCATGACGAGTCCTCCCTGGTTGGTTGAAATATTAGAGGTATGAGACGAGGGTGGTGGGAAATCAAAGACGCAGACAGCAGAGAGGTCAGAGGGCGTTAGAGAGGAGGAGGAGTCGGGCGATGAAGAGACACACTAAGATTAGAGACAGACGCTAAACTCGTCTTTACTTGGGCCTGAAGAGGTCAGAGGTGCCGTCGTTGGGCGGTAAGGTGCCGCGGCAGGAGTGTCCAGAGGCAGAGAGGGACGTGGCCTTTTGGTGGCGCAGACGGACCGAGGCTGATGAAGTGGCGAGAGCCACAGCGTAAGCTGTCGGACTCGTGCTGACACATCCCGACATTTCACTCAGACTGGCCAAAGGCAGCATTGGGATGGATCAGACATATACGTACGAATAAAGCAGAGCAAATGAGATAAAACCCCATTAGAAAATGCATTGGATTATACAGGGATTCCTTAAAGCGATGACAATTCTGTCATCACTTAATCACCCTTATGTCGTTCCAAACCTGTATGATCTGGAACACAAATGAAAATATTTTAAAAGAATGTTTCAATTGTTTTTGTCCATATAATGAAAGTCAATGGGGTCCCAGAAAAAACGGAGACATTCTTTAAAATATTTTCTTTTGTGCTCCACAGAAGAAGAAAAAAAGAAACTTTTTGTTTTTCGAAAAAAGTCTCTTCTGCTCACCAAGGCTGCATTTATTTGATCAAAAACACAGTAAAACAGTAAAATTATTTAATATTATTACAATTTAAGTAACCGTTTTCTTTTTTATATACATTTTAAAATGTAATTTATTCCTGTGATCAAAGCTGAATTTTCAGCATCATTACTCCAGTCTTCAGTGTCACATGATCCTTCAGAAATCATTCTAATATGCTGATTTGCTGCTCAAGAAACATTTATTTTTATTATCAATGTTAACCAAACTTTTGAATAGTAGTGTATAAAGGTTTGGAATGACATTTTTGAGTGAACTATCACTTTAAGACTAGTCGATTAGGTGTTCAGGCAACCCAGCGACTCAATTTTGAAAATATGTAATTTTGCGTATCCCTAACATGGGATTTAGCACATGGTTGCTCTTTCTCTCTCTGGACTGCATGGCAAATCTAAGCGGTTCAGCGCGGCAGACTGGCACAGCAAGGTTGACCATTGTGTTTTGTGACACGTCATTCCTGTCAATCAGCAGGACAGAGGCGTCTTTGTCAAAAAAGTCTGATGCAAACATCCCAAATAAACCTGGAGTTCTGGTGTGCCCATATGTGACATATTCTTCATCTGTATTTCCACAGATCTTCCACCAGAATATTCATCATTATATTCATAAATGCTTAGGCAACACAATTGCAACACTATGGACCCTAATCTCATTGTCAGTCTTTCTCAGTGTTTCTGACCACTACAATTTGCACTGCATATATTTAATATGTGATTTTATAAGGATTTATCTTGTATTGCTTCTGCTGAGATATCAAAGCTACAAGAACAAAAAGGCATAAAAACAGTGGCTCTCATGTTAAACACTGTCAAGGGTGTTCAAAGAAACACACAACAAACTACTTAATTAAATCACAGCCTTTTGTAAATTAAGTGGATACCATATTTTATATTTTCATTTGATTAATTATACAGCCCTAGAAGTACAGCAGTAAAATTCAGCAATTAAGTCTAAGGTCTACATGATAAAGTAATGTAAAGTATTAAACCAAAGCTTAATCTTCAAATACTGCATAAGGAAAAAACAGATGAAGCTCCACAAACACCAAGAAACCTGTAGATGACAAGAACTGTTTTTGTAAAGTTATCTGGTCGTGTCAGGATGAAAAGATGCACTATGTTCCTTGTTGTTAGTCATTGTTTCGAGTAACACGATGGCATTTCGGATGAGAGATTCACAACATTTGACCTAAAAATGAGGGTCTCAGGGACTCACCTGTTTTCTTTGCCGTTCTGGATGACGGCGTGGCGGTCTGTGGTATTCCTCTCACTGCAAACGTACGTGTTTCTCCTGGTCATACCACTAGACACAGAATTGCTCTGCAGAAAAACATGTTGTCAAGTCAAGTCTCCATTATTTTTTCATAGCATTTCATACAATATAAATAATAACAGTGTCGATGTTGCAAATTTCATCAATTAAAGAAAAAAAAAAGACAACAGTGTCAGTGTGATATTGTTTTAATGTGAGTTTAAGGGGCTGTATACATGACACTGTTTTCCACTAAAAGCGTAAAACTTTTTATGCATTTTGGCCGTTCATTTATACGACAACAGCATTTTCTGGGCCTGAAATGCAAACTTTTGAAAACGGGTTTCAAAGTGCACGTTTTTGAAACCATGAACTTGTGAAAACGGAGATGTCATGTGCATGCGTATTACGTGTTCAGTCTATAGGCGCGTAGTTTCTTTACAAAGTGACATCGCCAACTACTGGCCTGACATGCATAATACAGCTTATTTAATTGTTTTCGCGGATCCGTGTGAACATTGTCGTTTTGACAATGGTGTCGTCTGTACACGAAAAATGCAATGGAAAAACTTACCCTTAATGATTAATAAATAACTAAATAATAACAAACTTTACACAGTACAAAATAAGCGTCACTTTCATTAAAAACCAAAAAAAGGTAACACTTTAGTTTAGGGTCCAATTCTCACTATTAACTAGTTGCTTATTAGCATGCATATTACTAGGATATTGACTGTTTATTAGTACTTATAAAGCATATTAATGCCTTATTCTGTATGACCATATTCTACATCCTTAATCCTACCCAATACCTAAACTTAACTACCTTACTAACTATTAATAAGCAGTAATTAGGGGTGTATTGAGGCCTAATCTAAAGTGTGACCAAACAAAAATTTAATAAATGTTTTAATGTGCCTATATGTATAAACAATGTTTTTGATTGGGAAGGAGTCAATCAGGCCACGCTCACGTACAGTGCACATTAGCGAATAGCGATCATATTAAGCTCCTCATCAAGATGGATCTCTATTAAATATGAAGCATAAGACCGCAGACTTCATACACATCTCAGAATTGCTCAGAAGATAACAACAGACGCATTGTCCTCTTGTAATCTGCAATTGGTGAGTAGCTACTCTGGTTGCTTAAGCCCCTGATTATTGTCAGATTCCCCTGATATTTGTGAAGATTCAATCACGTTATAGACTTCAAATAATATTTTAATATAAATTCTCAAATTCTTCTCCCTAGGCTAGTGGTGATGAAAAAAAGAGTTTTTTTTATTTTTTTTTTATTTAAACATAATGCGTTAAACAGACGGCAAGTTAAAACATGTCTTAACATACTGCACTCTTTTCCATTTTGTTCGAATTTTTAAAAGCACAAACGCGTTCATTCTTTAGCTCACTGCAGTTTTAAAGCTATCTGTTCTGGCCAGTAAGTGGGACTGTCCATAGACATAATAAATACATAGGCATACAGTATATGTCTATGGGATTGTCAGTCTGCAGGTTTCAATAAACCGTTATTGATTCAAAGCACTGATAAGGTAATAATAAAGATGTTCAGAGAAATTGATAACGTGCTTAATAACTGTACAGTTTACAATGTGACCTTTTAAATGTATAGTTTTAAGGTAAAATGAAAAAATAAAATGCAATAAATGCAGGATATTGAAGTTATTGATGCACTTGAAAAAAATTCTTAGCACCCCCTCTGAACTGTTAAGACCCCCTTAGCACCCCCAAGAAAAAAATCCTGAAGCCGCCACTGGGCACAAACAAAGCCAAGTTTGTGGGTTCAAATCCCAGGGAATGCATGAACTGATAAAATGTATACCTTAATGCAATGTCTTAATGCAAGTCGCTTTGGATAAAAGCATCTGTCAAATGCATAAATTAACATAGATATATGTGTCCTGTGCTGGCAAAATGAGTCGCAATGAGCAAAATGTTCAAAAGTGAGTTATTTTTATTTCTCTATTAAAAACCTTCAAAATGATGTATGATTTGTTTGAATCGGACAAAAAATGACTGAGCTACATCTGTTTGAAGTCGATAGAGTCAGCAAAGTCAATTTTAAGAAAAATATAGTAAAAGTTTTCTGAAGGTTCCAAAACAAAATCACCTAGCAACCATACCTTAAAATCCTTGGTAATAACACCAAATTTGACACACCAAGTCAACAACAAAAATATATATTCAACTTTTTTCCCATGATACCACAATCAGGTTGACACATCAGGTGTTTTTCCCTAACAGTAAACCAAATGTTCACATAAGACATAACAGATAATGTTTGCGTGAATACTCGCCAAGACAGATATTTGGAAATACTGTAATTCTGTGTATGTGTGTATATCGGGACTGCACACTGTCTGAGGCGTCTTTGTGCACACGCTTCAGATCTGTCAGTCAGTGCAAGTAAGATCGTTTTCATGGACAAGGGAAAGGTACTCCTCTCTGAAAACGTACAAATAAAGACACTTTTAGATGTTTAATTGCTATTTGGAGCATTTGGAGCATAATTTGTGTGAAAACCTTAAAATCTACATTTTTCACATCCCATGCGCATTCCGACTCCTTTTGCCAGCATGGGTCACATATGTATATGAGCAACACAATGTTCAAATTGATTTTATCATACAAACGATACCATTAGGAAAGATCTTGGGTGGTAGTAACTCACCCCAGGGGCACCGGCGCTCTTTTTGCGGTCAGGAATGTCGGCCTTGTTTGGGTTGTTGGCGTTGCCCAGCAGGGGGCTCGGTGGAGCCATGCCACGGCTTCCAGACGAGCTGGACTTACGTGCCTGTGCACTGCCCTCCTCTTTATGGTCACTTTCTGCAGAAGTGGTCTGACTTCTCTTGGGGTAACCCACCGAGGGAATGGTTGGACCAGCTGTGAATGGAGAAGAATGGAGATTAGACCTCATCGCAGGCACTATGTCAGGCCAAGTCAAGTCACACTTATTTATTTATATTTGATTCAATTAAATTCCATAATAGTATCGATGCAGCAAAATTTGTCAGTTATCAAACAAATTCGATTCAAATATAAAGCAGCTCTACAAAAGACAATATGTAAAGACCAAAAAGCGTGTTCACCCTGGTCACTGTAGCGACGCTGTTTCTGGTTGGTTGAGATGTTCTTTTGGACTTTGAGGTGAGACGGTGACTGGCCGTTATTGTGCTCGCTGTTGGGTCTGGCCTTGGCTAGAGAGAGGTTACTGCTGGAGCTGGAATCACTCGCCTCCAACTGTGATCAGACAAAACAAAACATATAAACTGTATGAGACAGACTCTTCTTATGTCTGGATGTCAGAGCTGACGTCTAGCAAATGCAGGATTAGTGCGCAGTGGGAAAGGAGCGAATGTAATTCGCTAATCCAGCTTGATAAGAATAACCAGCGATATGGGTTTAGAATGCCAATTGACATGCTACAAGTCTAAAACATCCATAATCAGAAGTCAAATATAGCCAGACGTTTGACTATGGGCATAAAGACTAGCCCACGCTGCAGCTCATTCTGTTTATTCTGTCCACTTAGGCAGGGAAAGGGTTGTCTGACCAATATGACCTTCTTGGGTGGGTAAATCTAAAATGACAACAATAAATCTAATTTGATGACAACAAATTAATAATAGAGCAGAGTGCAACTAAGTGGTAACAATGAAAAAAAGGGATAGCAATTTCCATAACAGGCTGTATAGATAATGTCAAATAAATGAGGAAAAAATGGGTACATTTTGTGGCCAAAATCTCCAAAAGTAAAGACTATAATTCTGCAAACCTGCATAACTTTCAAAGATTCCATCCAGATACTAAGTTGTCCTCAGAAACAGTCTGTGATTGTGCCAAATTACCCTAAAACATATCTTACTTAGATACTTAACCATTCAAAAGTTTGGGGTTAGTAAGATTTATTCAGCAAGGATGCATTCAATTGATCAAAAGACATAAAAATGTTACAAAATATATAAGCTTTTCTTAATCAAAGAATCCTAAAAATATGTAGCATAGTTTCTTCAAAAATATCAGCACAACATTGATCATGAGAAATGTTTCATGAGCATCAAATCAGCATATTAGAATGATTTCTGAAGGATCATGTGACACTGAAGACTGGAGTAATGATTACATTTAAATTGTAATATTTCACAATATTTCTGTTTTTATTGTATTTTTGATCAAATAAATGCAGCCCTGGTGAACATTCTTTCAAAACGGTACTAGTGTATGCTCTCCTTTAGCATGCAAAGTTTTTAACCCCCAACTGTGCAACCAAACAGCTTAGTCATGTAAACTAACTCACCTCAGTGGACTTCCTGCCCAACAGCAGGTAGGTAGCCGTAATTTCATCGTACTTCATCCTGGTTAGAGATTCGTGGATCTCCTCCCGTGAGTAACCCATTCCCACCATAATATCTGCAACAAACCATATACCGACAGGTTAATAAAACAATTCAATGTAGGATACTGTAACCAGCTGGTAAAAGATGGGATGGCCTCTAAGTCAAATCAAATATTTAAATTGGGCTTTATACAATACATATTGTTTCAAAGCAGCTTCACGGTAAAAAAACAGGAAAATAACAATCAATGATGCAAACTTGACCAAATATGAGAAATTCAAATTCAAAGACAATAGTGTCATTATTCAGCTCAGGTCAGTTCAGTGTTGATTCAGTTCAGTTCAATAACTGTGTGAAGTTCATCAACTATGAAACAAGTTCAATTCAGCTATAAGCAGCTCTACAGATGACAACAGTGCTGTTATTCAGCTCGAGTCAGTTCAATGTTGACTAAATTCAGTTTACACTGTTGATGTTGCAAAATTTGTCAATTATGAAACTAATTCGATTCAGCTATAAAGCAGCTCTACAGTACACAGTAGTGTCCTAATCCAGCTCAATTCATGTTTTTGTTCTCATCTAATAGTGTCAGTGCAGTCAAATCGATAAAGCAACTATTAATGAATATTAAAGGTGCACTGTGTAAATTTTAGCGGCATCTAGCGGTGAGGTTGCGAATTGCAACCGGTCACCGCTCACCCCTCCCTTTTCAAAGCACATAGAGAAGCTACGGTGGCCGACACAGGACAAAAATGTCATGAGAATTTACCGTTTCATTTGAGAAAACTGTCATATCATGAACACAGACACTCAAAAGTCTTCACGGCAACCCGTCAAAATAAAAGTTCGGTTTAACTTGAAGAAATTGACAAATATATTAGGCTACTGTTGTACAGTAGATTTAGCTATGTCTCTATGTAATAATAACAGGCTACTACTAATAATAAGAATTATGCCTAGATGGTTGCTTATTTTTCTCTTCATCTTTTTTATAAACAATGTTTACTTTTAAACAGCATGTAGCCTTTAAATGTTTATGTATTATTTACTTATAATGATTATCATCATAAATAATAAACTCATTGAATTTAATTAAAAAAAAAAAAAAATGTAAATAGTTAAATAAAATAAAAAAACGTTTTGCTGTGGTACCGAGAACCATAAAATTTTTATGGTATTGGTACCGACTACTGGAATTTTGATATTGTGACATCCCTAGTGGCAAGGAACCCAAACTCCATCAGGTGAAAGAAATGTGTGAAAAAAAAACCTTGGGAGAAAACAAACTCAGTCAGGGGGTCAGCTCTCCTCTGGCCAAATGAACAAACAAAAAAGGTTTTCATCCAGCTCTCTGAAGATTGGGATACGTCACGCTGGCATATGGTGGGAGGAGGGGGACTTTTTCAATGGTCAAAGCTCATTGTAGCAGAGTGGTACCTTCTATAAACAACAAGTAAACTGATAAAACCTGTGCATCTTGACTCTTTCCATATTTGTGCATAAAAACACTGATATATAAAGAGCAAGGTAGCTGAAAGCTGAGAAAAGTGTGTTTTAGCCAACCTTGAACAAGATTCCAGATTCTTCATGAATGATGTCTGGTTACTTTGTCTCTCAGCGTAAATGCCCTTCGCAAATTAAAAAAAGTAATTTCGACTATCATTTTAGTTTTGACTATCGTTTTAGTTTCACCTGGATAAACGCACTCTCAAATCAATGCCAATGCCATCACAGTTTCATGTGCTAGACTAAATATGATGGCCTCGGCTCAATTGAACGGTTCCTGCACTGGCGGTAAACGCTGTTAGGGACACAGAACTAGGCCTCAGAGATCAATTGAGTGTTTGAAAGGCAGATGGGCCTGCAGCAGCAGTGGAAAGAACAGGGCCCGTCTGACCTCAGCTACCATCGACCCCTGCACTCTGCTGAAACACCACCACTATCAGCGTCACGTTGAACGAAGCATGCCAGACTAACAGCTTCTGCTGAGCAAAAAAAAAAAAAAAAAAAGACTGCTCGTAGGACATTATGCAATGCAGTGAAGACCAAATATCTCCCTTGACTGCACTCGTGAACCATAAAGCCCTGACTCACTCCCACGGAAACTCACTAATAAAAATAAATGATGAGCAGGCGGGAAAGATCTTATTATATCTGTAAATTTGGATTCTGTATTGTTTATCAACTTAAAAACAGAAAGTAAGCAAGTACACAAACGCTTGCGTTACTGTGCCGGAAACAAAACTCTGTACTCAGGGGGGTAATAGAGTTGCCTTCAAATGTGCAATTAAACTGGACATTGCTTTTCAGGTTGGGTTTTTTTTTTTTTTAAAGAAAATAATACTTTTATTCAGCAAGGATGCATTAAACGGATAAAAAGTGACAGTAAAGACAAATGTTGCAAAAGATTTATATTTCAAATAAATGCTGTTCTTTTGAACTTTCTATTCATCAAGGAATCCTGAAAAAAATGATCACAGTTATATGACCACAAATATTAAGATGCACAACTGTTTTCAACATTGATAATAATAATAAATGTTTCTTGTGCAGCAAATCAGCATATTAGAATCATTTCTGAAGGATCATGTGACACTGAAGACTGGAGTGATGATGCTGAAAATTCAGCTTTACATCACAAGAATAAATTACATTTTAAAATATATTAAAATAAAAAACATTTATTTTAAATTGTAATAATATTACAGTTTTTTGATCAAATAAATTCAGGCTTGGTGAGCATAAGAGGCTTCTTTTAAAAACATTTTAAAAATCTTACCGACCCCAAACTTTTGAACCGTAGTGTAGCTAACTATAAACATGTCAGCAGTTTCACTAACTTTAACTAACTTGCTCAGCAAGAGTCTCTTTAAACTGCTGACAGTAGTTGACCTGACGTAGAAAACTGACTGTAGAAGAAGACAACTTTTAATGTGCACTTTTAATGTGTTGAGGTCTGACACTTTAAAATTCAATGCAGGAAATCAAGTAGCTAGGAGAGTTTACGTTCGCATACTTGTGTTGAGTATGTTTCATATCTTAATCTAATGACCCTTCCCCTCTCTTCTGAAAAAAAAAAAACTGGGAAGTTTCACATTTAAAAGTTCTGCTTTGTAATTCACAAACAATATTGCGGAAACTACAGTCAGGAACATGTGATCATCAGCAACTTGTAGCCATGTAACAAACATATTTTGGACTTTTGAAAAGTTTGAACTATTGAAAAAATTGCATCGAAGAGTATTAGGATTTCATACCAATTCTCTTCTGATCCGAGATGTCGAGCTCCGGCTCCACAAACGGTTTGAGCTCGTCCTCCTCACAGCCTGCGTTGATCCATCGATCCTTCATGATTTGCTGAAACAGACATACACAGGGCTGTGTGAGAGGTTCTGTTAGATCATTAATATGCATGATTATGCAGGAAACCAAATACATGTTTTAAAGTGGGTCAACTGGAAGATTCTTGACACAAAATACAATCTGCTCCCTAAAGGTGGAACAGATATTTGCAATAACACATCATTTCATTCTGAGTTTTCTGTAATAGACCTATGATTCTGCATGTGCATCATTGGCCCTAAAGTGAAACGCAAATAACCTGCACTTACAGCCCTCAAACACTGGGGGCGCTGTTTCCCTGGGCCACTATCTATTCAAAGAATCCTGAAAAAAATTGTATGCAACTGTTTTCAACATTTATAATAATAATAATGTTTCTTGAGCAGCAAATCAGCATATTAGAATGATCATGTGACACTGAAGACTGGAGTAATGATGCTGAAAATTTAGCTTTGCATCACAGGAATAAATTACATTTTACTATATATTAAAATAGAAAAAAATTATTATAAATTGTAAAAATATTTCACAATATTAGTGTTTTTGCTGCATTTTGGATACAATAAATGCAGCTTTGGTGAGCAGAAGACTTCTTTTAAAAACATAAAAAAGATCTTACCGATCTAAAACTTTTGAACAGTAGTGTGTGTGTATATATATATATATATATATATATAGGATAGTATTTATTGTTTTGTATATAATTTCATCACATGTAGTGTAGAATAAATGTAAAACTGTTGAATAACAGGCCCATATTTATAGTTATTTTTTCACTTCATGTGTGGAAAGTGCCATGTGTATTTACAGGTTTACCACGTTCTCTCACCTCGAGTGTGCCCCGTTTCACAGGGTTCAGCACCAGGAAGCGTTTCAGGAGGTTCTCACAGTCAGTTGACATGTAGAAGGGAATTCGATATTTTCCCCTCAACACCCGCTCACGAAGTTCCTTTAGGTAAAAAGATCATTTTGGCTGTAAAATTTGACTGGATGAGCTCTGAAGTCAAATAGCCTATAGATACACTTGTGACTGCATATCATGACAGGTAGGTTTACTGGGAGTGTTTTATTTTGTTTTTATTGACTTTTTCTGCAATTGCATAAACGTAATGAATCATGAGAGGTTGCATAATGCAATGATTTTACTATTCTCCTTTGCATTGTGCTTAAAACCACTATAATGCATAACCTCTTATGGCTTAAATGCTTTAATAAATCACTGATTTCATGCAGCATTTTTCATGCGTCACTACACAAATCCACAGGCTTCTCAGTAGTATGATTCCCTGTGAAGGTTTACGAGGGCAAAAGTGACCTTTCAGGGCTAAGCACACTAACCTTTAGATTCTGTCCATCAAAGGGCAGAGATCCACTGACCAGTGTGTAGAGAATGACCCCCAGACTCCACACATCCACCTCCGGCCCGTCATACTTTTTGCCCTGGAAAAGCTCAGGGGCCGCATACGGCGGGCTGCCGCAAAACGTGTCTAGTTTGTTCCCAATAGTGAATTCGTTACTGAAACCGAAGTCTGCGATCTTAATGTTCATATCTGCATCCAGCAGTAGGTTTTCTGCCTGCATGAGAGAGCAAGAGTAAGAGTGAGAAGGTGAGAAGGAATCTGTTTTTGAGTGTATTGTGTTTGTTCGGTGGGAGTTTATGATTAATGAATTGCAAAGAGAATTTAGATTCTGAACATATGAAAACCGTGAAGAACATGTCTGTGTCATATTTTACCGTAAAATCTAAAGGAAGAATAAGGATTATAATTAAACTCATAATAAATTAAATTTTAAATAAATAATAATAAAATTATAATAAATAATAATTTTAGAGCCATTAAGATTTTTTTTTTAAGTAATACATTATTTACATTTTATTTGATATTATTCAATAAATTATTTTTAAATGATTAAATAAAATTATTGTAGTATTATCATTATTAAATAATTTAAATATTTAAAATGAAAAAATATTTAGTATATACAGTATATACACATACATATTGCCTTTAACGTATACACATTTAAGATGTAATTTGCTTTAAGATAAATAAATAAAAAATATTTTATTTTTAAATAAATCTAAATAAATAAATAAATGACATAAAAGTGATGAGAATATGAAAAGAAAACGCTAATAGAAAGAAAGGAATGAAGGAACGGAGGAAGCAAGGAAGGAAGGAAGAATGAAAGAAAGAAAGGTAGGAAGAAAAAAAGGTAGGAAGGAAGGAAGGAAGAAAGAAAGAAAGAAAGAAAGAAAGAAAGAAAGAAAGAAAGAAAGAAAGAAAGAAAGAAAGAAAGGTAGGAAGGAAGGAAGGAAGGAAGGAAGGAAGGAAGGAAGAATGAAAGAAAGGAAAGAAGGAAGAAAGAAAGAAAGGTAGGAAGGAAGAAAGAAAGAAAGAAAGGAATGAAGAAAGAAAGAAAGAAAGAAAGGTAGGAAGGAAGAAAGAAAGGTAGGAAGGAAGGAAGAAAGAAAGAAAGAAAGAAAGAAAGGTAGGAAGGTAGGAAGGAAGGAAGGAAGGAAGGAAGGAAGGAAGGAAGGAAGGAAGAAATGACGGAAGGAAGAATGAAAGAAAGGAAGGAAGGAAGGAAGGAAGGAAGGAAGGAAGGAAGGAAGGAAGGAAGAAAGAAAGAAAGAAAGAAAGAAAGAAAGAAAGAAAGAAAGAAAGAAAGAAAGAAAGAAAGAAAGAGAGGAAGGAAGGAAGGAAGGAAGAAAGAAAGAAAGAAATGACGGAAGGAAGAATGAAAGAAAGAAAAAAAGAAAGGAAGAAAGAAAGAAAGAAAGAAAGAAGGGAAAGGAAAGGAAGGGAAAGGAAAGGAAAGGAAAGGAAAGGAAGGAAGGAAGGAAGGAAGGAAGGAAGGAAGAAAGAAATGACGGAAGGAAGAATGAAAGAAAGAAAAAAGAAAGGAAGAAAGAAAGAAAGAAAGAAAGAAGGGAAAGGAAAGGAAGGGAAAGGAAAGGAAAGGAAAGGAAAGGAAAGGAAAGGAAAGGAAGGAAGGAAGGAAGGAAGGAAGGAAGGAAGGAAGGAAGGAAGGAAAAGACAGGACAATGAAAATAAATCTGTGGTCAAAAATGATTTAATTTCAGCTTAAAATGTGACGTGAAAATGTTTCTTTGTTATGAAAAACACAAATAAATTCTAAAATCTGCGCTTATTTCCAGGTTTAAATTTAATTTTGAATCACTGTACACATAATGTAAATGTCATTTCTCTAGGAGGCTCCTTACATTAACGCAGACAGGTACAGAGAGTGAAAGTGACAGCACACAACACAACACAAAAAACCTGGCTTCCTTCACGCGAGTCATTCAGACTCTTCACTCTGACACTGGCCTCATGCATCATTTACAGAGCATCAGTCTGGAAACAAAGTGTGTAATGGAGCATAAAGACTTGGAGGGGGAAAGCAGACGTAAGGGAGACAGAAAGAGGAAGCAGGATCTGCAGGGGTTCTTGCTCATGTTCTGTCCTGCTCAGAGACATGGCCGCTAATTGATTTGATCATTTTGGTACAAAAGGAGCATCTACGTGCGGGACTTTTGACAGTATAGCAGTGTTGGAATCATATGAACCTATGATTTCAGACTTTTCATTTGCTGAAATATGACTCAATAACACTCAAGTGACCTTACCTTGAGATCTCTGTGGACAATGTGTTTTTGATGGCAATACTGAACCGCTGAAACAATCTGAAAATGAAAAGGAGACAAAGGAGTTTTAGAATGTGGAGAGAGAGGCTGATTGGATGACAGACAGGGTGTGGTGTAACAGCCAATACGCCACATTAACTGGCATCATCGCTTTTTCCCAGAATGCCACTGATTGGACAGGGGAGCATGTGTGCTGTGGGTTCTGACACATGGTCCAGGATGATAAATGAGGGGAGAGAGAGAGGCTGAAACTGACTGCTCAGCTGCACGCCTGACGCTTCAGAATCTGGGTGTGAGATTGAGGGACCTCGTTTCTTCTTAAGTACAGCATCAAATCAAAATTTAACATACACTATCATTCAAAAGTTTGGGGTCAGTGATTTAAAAAAAAAAAAATGTATACTTTTATTCAGCAAGAAAGCATTAAATTAATCAAAAATTACAGTAAAGATTTATAGTCTCTGTTTACACCTGGTATTAAAGGGGTCCTATAATGCCTCTTTTTACAATAAATCTCTGATGTTCCCAGAGTGTGTATGTGAAGTTTTAGCTCAAAATACCACACAGATAATTTTTTATATCATGTTAAAATTGCCACATTTTTTTTTTGGGGGGGTGGGGGGGGGAGCAAAAACGCACCGTTTTTTTGCGTGTCCCTTCAAAAGCAAATGAGCTGCTGCTCCCGGCCCCCTTTCAGGAAGAGGGCGGAGTTTCAAGAGCTCATGCTCCGGCATTACGCCAACAACAAAACAGGACAATCTCACGCACTGAAAATGTCAGAAACTCGGTGTTCAGCCTTATATGTTCGAACTGGATTCGGACAATGATGGAGAGACTCAAGAAGAAGTGACAATATGTAGAATGCAGCAGGACGTTTCTGAATGGTTAACTGATGAATTTATGTAGTTAATGTAGAGTTAACAAGTCATCGATTAGCATGTTCCGTCATGATAATCTATAAATCGTTGTAGAGGTGCTCGTGTGGGAACTGTTGTAAAATGCCTACAGAGCCAGAGAATATATGCTGCATGGACATAGAACAGGTATAGTTTAGTTTAATTACGGTTATAACTCTGTGCTTCTCACTCAGGGCTATGTCTATGCTAATAGGGCCGTCACCGGCTGTGGGCGGGGCTTCTCCCTACAATTATGTCATTGTAGGGGGGAATCTGAATCAGTTCGTTTGAAGAGACTGCTTTTGATTTATGGGAATCATAAAAAAAAAAAACGAGTGGGTGGATTTTTACTATTATAGCCTGGTTGTTCTCACGCACTGTGGACACACATTGGTAACGTTTTGAGCTTGTCCACTTCCAGAGGTAGTTGAAAACGCATTGCACCGGATTGCTTTTTATAGTGTAAACGCTCATGTGGTCGAATGTGTGCGAACAGCCACAAAAGACTGCTCTCTGCCTACTGACTTAATGCATAAACATTATGGGAAGCACGCTAGCCAGACGGGATTTAATCTTTGTTGGCTGGAGACCCAAGTTTAGTTTAAAGATGAAAAACATACCAAGCACAATGTTCTGTCACCATTCCTGATTTCTAACACACACTCACAGCGTTCAGTGTGATCTTGCGGCTGTCAGAGCAGAAATGAAAGCTGCTGCTCTCTGTATGTTTTTCTGTTGTCTCCGGGCGTGTTCATATGTAAATTGCATGAGCTTATTTTGTCCACTAGAGCAAAAGCTCTGAAAAAATCCATACTTTTACCCGCCCATCGACCCCCCCCCCCCCCCCACCACCTCGAAGAAATCAGGAGAGAAGTGGTTGAAAGTGGACAAAAGAGACAGCTTAAAACACCAGGTGTAAACGGGAATGTCTCCCTCGTCCACTTGTGATCCGATTGATCAAAACGCATCTTAAAACCAGGTGTAAACAGGGCCATAATGTTACAAACGATTTCAAACAAATGCTGTTCTTTTGAACAAAGAACCCTGAATATATGGACATTTGAAGTTACTTTTTATATTGTGTAATGCTCCCAATTTTAAGATCATTATCGTGGTTTTCTCTTCTCGTTCTCCAGCGCACAACATTCTCGATACCGTTTAATATTCATGCAGCTCAGTCCGTGGATAGTGTCCCAGACATCAGATAGGGGGACAGATTTCCATTTCTTTCTCTGGCTGGTGGAAGAATCTGTTCATTTTTCTGCTCCGCTCAGAAATCTCAGCGGTGCTTCATGCCTGACCCAGATAAGCTGTCTCCACAGCAGCAGAGGGCTCAGACGGAGGAGAGGAGGATGGGAGGGAGGGTGCCAGAGGGAGACCCCATCGCTATGACTACAGATGTCTGCATCAGCTGCGGGCTAACCCACCGCACCCGTCCATTAGACCAATGGGTCGCAGTGGGAAGGAGGGAGGTTGAAAGGGGTCTTCGGGTAATTAAAAGGAGTAAATGATTCTGTCAGTGGGTGACTGTCTCATTAGAGCTCTCTCACTGCACTAAACACCTGGAGGTGTTTTTGTTGATGGCACATTTGAGTAAATGCTAAAGTAAAAGCTTGCAGTTACCAATTTCACTCTATGTATTTATCAACCATGATTTTTTTTTATTTATTCCACAACCTAACGTTTATGGGATTATTAAGATAAAGAGAGTTTTTGGCTGGTCAAGTCATCTTAATTCTAAAACATGACCACCTTTATGTAGAACAATATGAATAATCTAGGACATTGATACATCTGGAGTCTTCAAATCACATAAATAATTTTACATTTTAAATAGTATTTTATTTGTTTAAAAATTATTTAGTGCTGTCAATTGATCAAAAAAAATTAACTAAAATCACAAATTTTTCTGTAATTAATTGAGATTAATCACACCTAACATTATTTAATATTTTTATATTGTAATCATTTCACATTGAATCTCCAAATTAGTCCAGAAACAACATAAATCCAGTACATTTTAAATATTTGTTTAATGGCATCTTTTTATGAATGAAGGTCAGTATCACCGATACCAATACCAATGACATTTAGCCATTAATTACAGCCATTCAACATTACAGTATAATTGAAAGCTATCAATTTTAACATTTATTAGGCTTTACAAAATTATAACAACTTATAATTTAAGTGAATTTAAAACAATAATCCCATTATAATAAATGCCACATTTACCTGTTCCCTTTAATATATCAGGGCTCAATTTTTTCTATTGGCCCTGCCAGAACAGTTCAGATTTTTAATTGCCCTGTCAAAATGCACATAAAGTTATTGTTTTTGTTGTTTTTGACCCATGTAACCTTGTAAACAGTGCTTTAAGATTTTCAGGTAGGTCTAACAAGTAGGAAATATACAGAAATTGAATAAAATTATCAAACATATTACCGTCTTCAGTGCATAAATTATACATTAAATATAGATTAATCATTATTAAAGCTACAGAAGTTAATTAGTCAATAGCAGTGAGTGATTTTTTTTTTCTTATGTATTAGGCTGCTGTCACTAAGATCTGAAGCACATGACATGGATCTGACAAGCATCCCATTTTCTCACAACTCTTTACTACTTCATTTAACGCCTTCTTTACGAATTCAATGAATTGAAGACTTCATTTAACTCATTTAAGACTGTGCTTTCGAGGATACTCAACGAAATGGGCATTTTGGCATAATTTTGTGTTTTTGTCCGTTCAAACGCTGTCTAAAGTGGATTTCTGTGTGCACGAGTGTGTGTGAGTCACACAGACAGGAGATTCACAGATGCGCTAGTATTGCACTGTGTTCTCTTTTGTGTCTTATCGCACTTGAATGGTTTAAAAGCATTTGCATGAATAAGAACATGGTCAAATAATGTAACGCTAGCCAAAGGATGACAAGAAAAAAACGGTTAATTGAGCTAAATATTTTTAACACGTTAAACTGAAAAAACTAATTGCATGCATTAACACCTTAATTTTGACAGCCCTAATAATATTATAACTTCAAAACTATGTAGACATATATATAACTAACTAATTAAAATGACAAAAACACAACAAAATTAGTGAAACTTCCAAACTAAAATTAAAATCGTATTCATAATATTAACAAAACTACAATATCTCAATGATACTAAAATAACACTGGGATGGAATACTAGCATACTGCACAGTATGCAATAAATAGCATGTGATACCGAAAATGTGAATGAAATAAAAAAGTGCCTCTATTATGCTACTTTAGAAGTTACTTTTTTTGTTTTTGAGGTCTCTTACAACAGGTTTACATGCATCCAAGGTCAAAAAACACTTTCATTTTCTCATAATATACATTGCACATCATCTTATTTTTCAAGGAGTGTGAAACAATTTGTTTGAAGATTCAATTGCTCTAAACCCCTCGTTTCCATGCGCCGACTCTGCTCTGATTGGTCAGACTGCCCAGTCTGTTGTGATTGGTCTACCTCAGCACGTGTCGGAAACAAAACGCCTATTACCATAACTGAATTTCAGCTCCGGGGGCTTAATCAGTAGTTGAATACAAGGTGATGTGAACAGAAACGATGTCCTCATCCTTTTAAGATTCAAAGTGGACTCACCATTTCAAACACTCCCAAATTCTGAGATTCTGACACTACTGTGATGCCAATTAGTTTTGATGAGGATTTGTGGTTTTCCACAAGTGATTCTTAAACTGTTCAAACCATATTTCGTTTTTGACCCCAAACCAAAAGTTGTGTATATGGGCCACATTCGGCCCACTGGGAAACCCTTCACGCAGCTGCCACAGGATCAACTGCCAATCACACAAGCGTCAACCAATTGCAGCTCACAGCTTGCCATTTCCATGGCAACCAGGAGCCGTGTGAATGGGCAGGGCGGCCCGGGTGAGAGTGAGAGGGCGAGACAGGGCTGTATCGAGCACACTGCAGTACTGTACCTGTCTAAATTTAGCTCTGGCCTCCTTCTCCTTCATGCGTCCATGTGCTACGAGGTAGTCAAACACCTCCCCTATGGAGAGAAGAGATGCACATTCTCAGTTTCATATGCTTCATTAAGTAGAATTACAGGCCTGTTTGCACAAGATTACATAACATAAGAAGCATCATATTGGCTTCATCAAACTCACCACCACTGGCGTACTCCATCACCAGATAAAGTGTCTTGTCTGTTTCTATGACCTCAAAGAGTTTTACTGTAGAAAGAGACAGAGAAAGAGACACATTAAAATCAATGATCATTATCCTACTGGTTTTATTGTTCCAACTTAAGTGCACAAATACATTTTTGCTTGTATAGCAGACCAATATGACAGCTGTCTGTTATTGTGGATGCAGCGCAGCACAAAACAGAAGTAAAAGTTTTAGGTTAATGATGCCCAGTCACACACACACACACACAACATGTCTGGTTTACTAACTTTGTGGGGAATCTCCATAGACGTAATGGTTTTTATACTGTACAAACTGTATATTCTATCCCCTTACACTAACCCTACCCATCACAGAAAACTTTCTGCATTTTTACATTTTCAAAATAACTCATTCTGTATGATTTATAAGCTTGTTTCCTCATGGGGACCTCAATTTAGGTTTCCACGGTGACCATAAGTCCCCATGAGTCTGTGTGCATTCAGGTTGAAGTCCCCACCGGGATAGAAAAACATGTACACACACACACACACACACACACACACACACACACACACATATATATATATACTCCAGTCTTCGGTGTCACATGATCCTTCATAAATCATTCCAATATGCTGATTTGGTGTTTAAGAAACATTTCTTATTCTTATCAATGATGAAAACGGTTGTGCTGCTTAATATTTTTTTTGTGGAAACAATAATGAAAAGGAAGTTCAAAAAAATGCTTTTGTCTTCAAAAAAATGTCTTCAGCCCCCCTAAACTTCTGCCCAGCCCCCCTAAAAAATGTGTGATTAACCTTTAAAACATGTGAAACTGGCGGGAGGCTTCGGCTTCGTCCCGTCTTTTAGTCTGCGTGTTCTTCAATCCGCAGCGGCGCCGAGCAGAGCGCACGTCAGAAGCAGAGGTGTGTGCGTTCATCTGAGCCTTATCGGTCTGTCACCGCTCGTCAATGTCAAAATATTTGAGAAAACCAATCAAATCAGAGTAGGCGGGCTTTATGTTCACACAGAAGCTGCTGAGGCTGAGCGCGAATTTTAGCAGCGCGACTCGACGTCAAGTGAGAGATATGCAAGTAGCTAAACTAAACATTTCATATTTGACAGCTGCTTCTTTAAGTCAGAAATTTTAAACAAATGACAAAAATATTCAGGCAAATCAAACTTTTGTCTAATTTCGCCATTTTGAATTGAAAATAGGCCTATGTGATTCATAATGTAATTAACGAACAAGAAATATTAACAAAGCCGTTTTCATCAGATTAGGCATAAAATAATGAATGTGTACATATTGTAAATTAATATAATTCCATTTGTAGCCTTCAGTAAATTAAAAAAGCTCAGCTTTTTTCAGCCTGTATTGGCATAAGATTAGTAACGAATGTGTGCATATTGTGAATTCATTTAATAAACTTAGTTACCTAGCTTTCCTAGTAGCCTTCAGTAAATTAACGTGTCTAAGAAAATGATTCATAAAACATATTAATATCAGTTAACCATATGTTTACTTTCTTCACTGACGAAAATGGAAAAACTATATCAGTCAAAAGCTCAGCGTTAGGAGGGGAAGAGATAGGGCAAGATAAAAACAAAGAGAAAAATAGAGATGTGGGGATAAGAAGAAAGACAAATAATCTACTGCCCACTGACATGGTTTTCAAGCTATTGTTATCTAATTTTATGGCCTTCAGAACATCTTAAAATGCACATATGTAGATCATAGAAATCAAAATTTTCTCGGGGGAGCATGCCCCCCAACCCCCCTAACTACCTCACATTTGGGATCTCAGTGATTATAAAACCCTGCCTACATTCCTGTGTACGATTAAGGGATGTACAATATGGTCATGCAATAAGGCATTAATATGCTTTATAAGTAATAATAAACAGCTGATATCCTAGTAATATGCATGCTAATAAGCTACTAGTTAATAGTGAGAATTGGACCCTAAACTAAAGTGTTACCATTTTTTCATACCCTCACTGGGGGCTGAGCCTCCCTAAAATGAAAATCCTAGAATCGCCCCTGACCTGGACATTCCTCCCTAAAACATAGTATTTTCTAAAAACCCTTTAATTCAACATTTTAATCACCATTTCTCCAGCTGTACTCTTGTAGCATCTAAATGAGCTGAAATATAATTCAGTTCACAGTGTGCCTGCAGAGCTCTTCCCTGTTGACCTACAACTGCACAGACATATGCCATGTCTCCAGGAAAAAGTTACTGTAACTGAACGCTGTTTGAAATGTGAGTGACGGGCCAGGTTTAAGTAACAGAACCCGACAACACACAACATCAAACATGTTCTCCCAACACACACACTAAATTTAGTAACACCGTAAATGCCAGCGAAGACAGCGCTCTGCTTCTGTGACAGCGATGATTGAGTTCCGACTACACACAAACACACACTAAAGCTTTAATGATGTGGTAACAAAAATTCATCTTTGCTGAAAATAGGTCACCATAAATCTGTCAGGTTATTTAACTATAATTTTGTCGTTATTTACTCATCCTGATGTCATTCCAAAACCTTTTCCTCTTTCCTTTTCCTTCTTTCATTTTAAAGAAGACCCGTGGCAGATTATTGTTGAACCAAAAAAAAGTTATAGAGGTTTAAGTTTATGAAAATGATTTATGAATAATATTTTATAAAAAAAAAAATATATATTTTATGAAACATGTTGAACTCTAAAACTGCTAGAAAATCAAAGCCATAAATCTAAAAAAGCTGTGTTCCAAATTTGAGGTTGATATCTCAAAAAATGAGCTCTCAGTAAGATTTTGTTTGGGCGCAGTGCACACAGCAGTTGGATTTGTTATTTGCAGTTGAGTTTTTCCTCTCTCATATTACAAGCACACACACGCACACCCACACACAATTTTTTTTATTACATACATACACACCACACTCTGATATCCATACCAACACACCCACACAGTTATAGCTGCATAATTTATCCAATTGGCTTTATAATATGCATAAACAGAAAACAGGAATAACATGAGTATTTGCTTTATAGGCCAAACCTGAGAAAATGGCACCATCTGCTAAAAAATAGTACAAATTTAAATTTTGAAGCCTTGCCAACAGAATGAAAGCCTATTAACAAAGAAAAATAAAACTATAAAGCCATTTAACTATAAAATGTTGCAAACATTTTATAGTTAAATGGCCCTGGGATTAAAAATTGCAGTTTTAATGGGTTTCAATGGGGACATTTTTGTCCAAAAGGAAGTATTTTGTGTACCTAGTGCAAAATAGTTTTTTTTTTAAGGAAATGGGGGTGAAATATTAAAATTCCAATAAAAATACACACCTGTGGAAAATGTTATGCAGTTAGCAATAACACAGGCAAAGTTATCAAAAAAACAAAACTGAAAAAGCCAAAAATGTCCATAAGGATGCACAAGGGTTAAATGAACATTACAAAAAAAAGAGAGACTAAATACAATTCTATTTTGTATTTTTACACTAACTATGTAATGTTCTATTCATTAAAACCAAGTATAATTTTTCATGAAGTTAGTTAGTTTCATTAATTTAGTTAGTAAGTTTTACGCATTTTTACATTTATTCCAAAATAATAACTAAAGGCAGTAACAATTTAAACAATATATATTATTTGTGAACTGCTGTTCAGCTTTTCTTTTTAATAGTCGACTTATTTTCAGCAGTCATCAAGCTTGTACATACTTCTCACAGAATTTCCCCAAGCTGATTGCTCACTAAAACCCCCACAGTCATCATGTTTTCACGCCATTTCGAGTTTGATTTTGACGTCACAAAGCGTTGATATCTAAGTGGCTAAGTTATTTACTTACTTTTTAATTAGTCTTCCCAATAACACCATAATTGTCTTCATTCAGGCCGATTTCAGAATGCGCCCAAAAACAAGAGGCGGGATTTATTGCATGAACCAATCATAACTGATCATATCCAATCAGGCATTGCCCCCGTCACGTGACTTTCACCCATTCATTCTCAATTACTCCCCATCAAACCCACTGCTCGCTTTAGTGGGTCTGTTAAAAGTCAATGGGCTCAGGGGAGGCAAGAGACGCCGCGTCTCGCTGTAACTTTACCTGCTGTTGGACAGTGCTACTTTATAAAAACAAGTGACTTTTACACTTTTAAATGTCACATTTTTTTAATAATGTCACATTTTGTATATATATGTTGCACAGACTAGTCGACTTTAATGCTCTGCCATGATGCTTTAAGCTTGACGTCGACTAGTCGCTGATCATGGCCTATAGAGGACGCAACAGAATAAGAAATCTTGGAAGTCCGCTTTTACGCTCAGTTTCCAAACTGTTAAAATGACAAATAAATGTATACTCCAAGAGCCCTCCATAAGACATGTTTGATTATACCATCTGGATGATATTGTTTAGGTGAATTCACGTTTTACACCCATTCATTCTCAATTACTCCCCATCACACCCACCACTCAGTGGGTCTGTTAAAGGTCAATGGGCTCTGAGGAGGCAAGAGAGACGCGGCATCCCGCTGTGTGAAATGGATAATGAATGGAGAATGAATGGATTTCCAAATATTTTTTGCGTCATATCAAAGTTTGTATTAATGTAATTCACCTCGTGGCTGGTTGGTTTGGTTCATGGCTAATAATTCTTTAATAAAGATTTTTTAGGAATCCTAATGGGAAAATGAATGGAAAAATACTTCTGAAACCAAGGCTGCTGAAAAAGTTGTACTGTTGGCATGAGTAAGCGCATCAGTGAATATCAGTGAATAAAGACTTTAATTTCAACTTTTTCTCACAAAAGCTATCGAATAGCTTAATATATTTAAAAAAAAATTCAACTTTTATGGGAGTTTTTCTTTTGGAGCTTGACAGACATGATTGATAGATTACAAGAACCGTATAACGATTCTTCAAATATTTCTACAGAAATTTTTCAACTGACCAAAAATAACATCATGCAGGTTGGGAACAACACAAGGGCGAGTACTTTCATTTAGCTCTGCCCTGATTGTGCCAGGCTCCACGTTTGACACAACCAGAGCCACATCAACACCACCCACATCCTCTTCTGGCAATCCACTCCACCTTTTTCCCCTCATTTGCGAGAATAGGAAAAAAAGTAGGTCATCTCTGGGGCAGTGATAACGTGTGACCAGACGCCGCACTCTCGACAGGCAGGAGGAGACGATACCCGAGCATGTGCCGCCACAGTCCGTGCTGATAATTGCAAAGGGTATCGGCATGTGGAAGCATTGTCATGACGACCGCTGCATTTCCCAATTCCCGGAAAGATGCTCTACATTCTGTGAAATAATGACTGCAGATGAAAGAGGGGAGAGCAAGGAGAAAGGCTGTCTTTGAGAGACAAAGGTTACGTGAGGAGGCTGGCAGAGGTAAAATCTGAATGAAGGAAAAAGGTTAGGAAGCGCGTGGGCCGTAGCTGGGAGTTAACAATTACCTTCCCTCCTACTCGCTAGTAACACGTTATCTTCACGGCGATGCATCAAACACTTTCACTGGCTCAGTCATTCATACTCTATGTGAAACATGCATAATGTGCCAATGGAACAGACATGCATAACGCAACACAAACTTACACAGTACAGACATACCGAAAACAATCACGCTGGGAATCGGATTCATTTTAGCAGATCAGTTCGTTTGAATGTTTGTTTCAGTGAAGTGGTTGAAAGAATCTATTTGTACTGTATTGTTCCCAGGAGTCTTTTTTTGCAGGTTCCCTGTTAGCATTATGTTTAAATCCAAAATATTGCCAAATAGGCACTTTAACATTTAATTTTGAAACCAAATCCCGCCATTGTCTTGTCAGTCACTTTTTTTTTTGTGCTGCGACTCTCGTTTGGCTCACGCTGAATTGAGCAGACGCATTCAGTTTTTAACTGTAGTGTCTGTTCTCTAACTGAACTAAATGATTTTTATTATTATAAAAAAAAAATCAAAACGACAGTGGGGGACGGTGCCGCGGTGGGCAAGTGATGTAATTGGTGTGTGGCTGAACACTGTGTAACACAGTCTATCGCACCAAGCCTTTTGTGATGTCACAGCAAAAGAAGAGTTCCTGCAAACCTCTCATTGGTTTTATAATCCATTTACTTTCAAGCACATGCAAACAAGGTAAACTGTAAACGCAAAGTATATTTGTCATCCAATGCAATAACAAACCATTTGGGTGAACTCTGACCTGCAAATTCACAAAGCGCAAAGACATCTGATCAACAAACAATTAAAAGGTCACAGACTGAACTTAAAATTTGCCTAGCTTGGCATTCTGCAGGCTCAAAGCTTTGTGTGATTGAAGCATGTAACGTTTGATTGAAAATGTATATCTATCTATCTAAAAAAAAAAAATCGGGTGCAAGAATTATTCTATTGTCAGCCAAAATTCTGATCTGCATAGTTTTGTGACAAAATTATTTCTAATTCTAAGTAAAGAAAAGTTATGCAATTAATGTAATAAAAGTAAATATTTTTTAGATCATATTTTAATTTGTATAAAATACAGTGGCAAAAGAAAAGCCACTTTGCATATAATTTAATTTAACAACATGTCTTTATAATATCACGCTTACTATTTTTGTCATAGTATAAATGAGTATTACACTATCGTTCAAATATTTGGGCTGTTTTCTTTCAGAAAATGTTTTTAAAAGAAGTCTCTTATGCTCACAAAAGCAATTACTTCATCAATATTTAATAATATCATAACATTTTCTATTTTAACTATTTTAATATATTTTAAGATGTAATTTATTCCTGTGATCAAAGCTGAATTTTCAGCATCATTACTCCAGTCTTCAGTCACATGATCCTTCAAAAATCATTCTAATATAATGTGCTGCTTAATATTTTGTGGAAACCGTGATTGCATTCAGGAATCTTTTCTGAATAGAAAGTAAAAAAAGCAGCATTTATTTGAAAATGAATTGTCCTGTCAAATGTAAAAGTTATTTTTTAATCAATTTAAATCATCCTTGCTGAATAAAAGTATTAATTTATTTTTTTACCGGCACCCAAACAGTTGGTGCTATAAGATTCAATCCCTTATACTTAAGTTTCATGTCATCGCTGACCAGTCAGCATTCAGAACTACAACTACACATATTATAATAGAAAACAAGGGTCTCTCATGAACACAAACACCTGCTTATGTCCGGCAATGGCAGATGGGGGTCGCTGAGGGCCGATAAAGGTATTGGGGCGAGAGAGGGGCCACACAGAGATGACATCATGAGACAGGAGGGGAGGGGGGGGGGGTATGAGCCATGTGCAGGCCGTCAGATGATGGATGCTCAACAATGGAACACACAGAGGCATACAGGAGTGCTTTTGTGCTGCCGGGAGGAGCCGGTCAGCCGTCTGAATAGGAGCGGTGTGGCGGCTCTGGGAAAAGCAGAGGGAGTTCCTGCACAGGGGATTAGAGAGGCCTCCACTACAGTCTGCTTTGTGTGCTACATTCCCAAACATCTCCACAGAGAGAGAAAGAGAGAGAGCTTCTAAAAACAGATTACTCTAGGACAACTTACCAATATTTGGATGATTTAGAATCTTCATTATTCTTACTTCCCTGAAGAGCTGCAAAAGAAGGCAGAAAAAGAACAATTAGAGAATGAGCTAGATTTTTTTTACATTTACTGATGAAAACATAAGTGGTGTGCAAAACTCACTGCCACAATTCTAGGGTGATGTATACTAACTTTCAAAAGTTTGGGGGGGTCAGTAAGATTTTTTTGAAAACGCATTAAAATTATCAAAAGTGACAGAAAAGGTTTTTATAATAATACAAAAGATTTCTATTTCAAATAAATTATGTTCTTTTTAGCTTTCTATTCCTCAGAGAATTTAGAAAATTTGTATATGGCTTCCACACAAATATTAAGCACAACTGTTTTCAACATTGATTAAAAAAAAATGTTTCTTGTGAACCAAATCTGCATATTAGAATGATTTCTGAAGGATCATATGACATTTCACAATATTACTGTTTTATATTCTTCAATTTACCATACCCATTGTCCACAACAATATTTGAAGCCCCCCC
Source organism: Coreius guichenoti (assembly GCA_039654105.1). NCBI lineage: Eukaryota > Metazoa > Chordata > Actinopteri > Cypriniformes > Gobionidae > Coreius > Coreius guichenoti. The sequence goes on from CM077185.1 coordinate 33,476,489, forward strand.
CCCCAACTAAAAATATGTATATTTTGTTATAAAAAGTAATATCTTGCTTTTTAGTTGTTTTAACATTTTAATTCTTGTTTTGTCTCATTTTAAATAATTTTAAAGAGACAGTTCACCTAAAAATGAAAACACCCTCAAGTTGTTCCAAACCTGTATGAGTTTCTTTCTTCTGTTGAACACAAAAAAGATATGTTAAAGAATGTTGGTAACCAGACAGTTTATGGACCCCATTGACTCCCATAGTATGAAAAAAATACTATGTGGTGCCATCAACTGTCTGGTTACCAACATTCTTTAACATATCTTCTTCTGTGTTCAACAGAAGAAAGAAACCCATACAGGTTTGGAATAACTTGAGGGTGAATAAATGATGACAAAGTTTTCATTTTTGGGTGAACTATCCCTTTAAGTCATCATGAGGCCCCTTTGGGAGTTTGTTGAGGCTCCTTGGTTGAGAACCATTGATCTACAAGGCTTGTGCACCATTCAGAATTGATTGAGAATTCTATTTCTATTCCTGTTCTATCTTTCTCTCTTTATGTTATCACATATCTGTTCGCTCCAGTCCAGTGTCCTGACTTTTTCACCCCCAAAACACGCATCAATTATTTTCAAGAGTCCAGTACGCACGTCACTCAAGCGTGCAGTCACATATGAAAAGACTGGAAGCATGAGAAAGAGTGAAAGGTACAAAATGTTTTGTGTCCATTTCACAGAGTTCAATAGTCAGTAGTCACTGCACAAAAATAAACTACAAAGAATCAATGCACGCTTCAGAGTGCAGGGCTAATTAGGCTCAGCCAGCAATGTTCTAAACCCAGCAATCTATACTAAAGCACTAGTACAAACACATTTCACATGCTTTCTCATACATCAGAACATGTGGACACGCTCAGGCACTCTAGAATAACCTGAGCTGACATCAAAGTGGATGTTTGTGGCCGTTGAACCCCAGCGCTGTAGTACAGTAGCCGCTCCGAGCGCGGCAGATCTCAATGATGGCATCTCATTTCAAGAGGTCCGAGCGTAAAAGACTAAATTTAGCCTGTGACTTTAAGCATGAAAAGCGGTAACACAATCTGTTCATACAGCCATTGTGCAGTTTATTTTCCACACAGATAGCTCCGCTTTATTACTGCTGCTGAATCTACATCGCCACAGCAAAAGAAATCAGATTTTACCCAAATATGCAGTGAATATGATGAGACAAAAAGTAAATAAAGGCAACATAACACATCTGTAACACATTTGTTGGCTGCTCTCAAAACAGCCATACAGAAAAATGAGTGTGATACAATTCATGTGCCGGTTCTTGAAATGAATCACCCGAAATTCACGAGTTATTGGTTTGAATCAGCCTGACGAATACTTCACTGAATTCCCCGTATCCATTAGAGCAGTAATGAATTGTCCAAAAAGACTTACAAACTTATGAGTTATCGTTTGAATCCGTATGATTAACCCTCCTCTGAATTAACTGCACAAATCTGTCAAAATGCTAAATCTCCTGAACTTTTCAGTTTGAGTCAGTATGACTCTTTCACTAAATTATCAGAGTGGTAGGGAATCAGTCAAAAAGACTCACAAACGTATCAGTTTCTGTTTTAATCAGTCTGAGAAAACCATCACTGAATGAACTCACTGAATCCATTACTGAATTAACAAATCAGCCAAAAAGATTATGGTTTGAATCAGTATGATTAACCCTTTACTGAATTAAAAGTATTGTTCTTCCAAAAATGGAAATTATCCCATAATTTACTCACCCTCAAGCCATCCTAAGTGTATATGACTTTCTTCTTTCAGCCGAACACAATCAGAGTTATATTGAATAATATCCTATATTTGTTTCTGTTTGTTATAACTGTAAATATATCTATTAAAATACTGATATTCTGGTCTATAACTCCTCCCTGAACCTCCCGCTGCCCTGTATCTAGCTCTCTCATTGGCTGTAGGTCATCGCAGATGAAATTTTCAGCCAGAACACATTTCACACAGCAGGATTTTGAATCGCAGACAGACAAGTCCAGATATTTAGCATGCCAAATATCTCAGGGGCGTCGGCAACTCATCGGCAATTCTCTCAGATAGCGTCTTTGATAATTCACACTACGTAACTGTCACTCACGTGAACAAGCACTTATTTGCCATTATGAGCACTTGATTGGGCATTTGTCGGCGGTTTCGCAAAACCTGTCGGCGAGTGAAAATCGGGGCTAAAATCATGCAGTGTAAACTCGCCATTAGGTGAGAATTGACGAACACGGAAGCGATAGACCAAACAAAGACCAAAACCAAACGCCAGTCACGAATTAGAAGTCTAAAACAAGAAGTTTTTAAGGAAAAATGACAGGTTTTTCTTCCAAAAACCCATCGCTTCACTTCAGAAGGCCTTTATTGACCCACTGGAGTCATATGGATTACTTTTATGATGGATGAACTCGGGCTCTATTCAATGCCATTACAAAGCTTGGAAGAGCCAGGATATTATCTTCTTTCAGCTGAAAGAAGAAAGTCATATACACCTAGGATGGCTTGAGGGTGAGTAAATTATGGAATATTTTTAAACAAATGAGTCATAAAGATTCACAAACTCATCAGTTTCTGTTTGAATTAGACTATAAATTTCACAGAATTCAATTTTGTCTGACTCAAAATAAAACAAGAATTCTTTCTTGAATTCTATTTAAGATTTGTGAACAGTATTAATACTGACTGGTTGCTCATATGACAATATTGAAATATTTAATTACATTAAAAAAAAAAAAAAAAAAATCTTTAAAACATATTAAAGTAGCAAAAACAACAGCACACAAAAATAATATTGTTTTTATATTAAGTAAATTGTATTATATATTTATATGCAAAACTTTGTAGGAAACACTGATCCTACCAAAGCATAAAAACAAGCACAGGCAGCAACAGCTGAAAACTACTCAACTACAAAACACTACCCGCTGGTCCCATGATAATCGGCCCTGATAACACGCTGATGGTGTTTAAACTGGCACAACAGATTACCAAGATCACGGTCTGGGGCTTTTCCTTATGACTTGCAGAAAGCGAGATGCTGGGAGCACATGTTGTAGAAAAGACCGCACAGCAGTAGTTTCAGCCCGCAGCCACAAATTACAGAACGCTAATTAAAGAGAGCGAGGCCTCCGCTAATGAGCGGAAGCCATCCAGACGTAGATGGGCATGGCGTCTAGAACAGAGCTGCTCTGAGGTGGAACATCAGCTGTTTAACATCATCTGCGGATCGTAAGTGATGAGTCATCAGTAGTATCGGCGATGGAAATGACAAACTGTGGATGGCCACCCAGAGCTTCCTGTTTAGATGTCAACACAGCACATTGCTGGGAGTGTAAAACAAACACTCATCGCTGACGCATTTAGGTGTTTAGGAGAAAAATATGAAATAAGAATCATTACATACAGTGAAAATTAACTGATAATTTAAATTATTCATTGCATTATTTTTCGAAATCCTAAAAAGTGACTCAAAACGTTTGGATCATGCTACAATTAGTTCAAAATACAGTCTCACAAAAAAAGAACTTAATTAAAAATTATGTTAGTATATGTTATGATCTACTTAAACGCAAAATAAAAATAGAGATTACAATAAGATAAATATATACAAAACACAATTTATATTTTCAATTAGGAAAAGGTTTGTCATAAACCATAACCGTCAACTTTTAACTTATGAATATAATAAAACGTAATAAACCAATAATAATTGTTAAATAAATAATTAAATTGTAGCGTATGTGTAGTATCAATCATATCAGACTAGAAGAATTATTTTTTTTCAGTGAATAATGACCTAAATTTTTACTTCTGAAAATAATAAAACGTAATACAATAACAGCTTACATAAATAAAACACAAGCATGTGTAGTATCAATTTGATCAGCATAGATAAATTTGTTTTCAATGAATAAGGACTCAAATTTCAACTTAAAACAAAATAATAAAACTTGAATGTAATAAAAAAATTCAATAATAATTAAAGTGTATGTGTAGTATCAAACAGATCAGACTAGAAGAATTGTTTGTTTCTAATGAATAATTACTTAAATTTTAACTTATGAAAGTAATAAAACTTAATAAAATAACTGTTAAATACATAAATAAATAAATAAACAAACAAATAAAGTGTTTGTATCAGTCAAAGAAGACTATAAGAATGGGTAACACTTTAGTTTAGGGTCCAATTCTCACTATTAACTATTATTATTATTATTATTATTATTATTATTAACATGCATATTATATTAATGCCTTATTCTGCATGACCATATTCTACATCCCTTAATCCTACCCAATTCCTAAACTTAACAATAGCTTCCTAACTATTAATAACAGGGTTCCCACACCTTGGTTAACTTCAAATTCAAGGACCTTTCAAGGACTTTCCAGGTCTAATACCCTCAAATTTAAGGACTTAGGGCCAGATTTACTAAACAGGGCAAATTAGCGTGAGAGCGCAATTCCACAAAAGTGCTGATGGGAGTGAAAATTTCTGCAAGTGATCTACTGACGACGTGCAAATTAAAGAACACAGATGCAGTCGGATCATTTCCATAATGACCAATTAGCGTCTGGTTTAAGATGCGCTTTTTTTGGGTGGTAAATAATGGCGCAAATACCAGTACATTGACGAGCGCAAACCTTTGTAAATCACCTTCATTGATTCATTTAAATACTCTCCTCCCATAAATTGTGTGTCTAAAAGGGAAACTCCTACAAATGCATATGCAGTAAGTTCAGCCGCAAAAATAACTCTGTCCACACCTTTTCAGCACTAATTTATCACTGCGTGTCTTTAGTAAATCCTGACAGTGTTTTTTTTAACGCCAAAAGAGGGTTTGCACTGGTGCAAGCTGTTAGTAAATCTGGCCCTTAATGTGGGGACACATTTCAAGTGAGAGCAAGGTTACATCGTGTTACCTTGTAAGATACATTGTTACAGTTTTCATGTGTCAAACACAACTATGCAAAAAAGCTTTTTTTTTGCATTTATTTTTGGCCATATGACAGAGATCTGATATTCTATTTGTCGTATTTCTGTTTTGCATAAAACTGAAGAATATTCGGTACATTCGGTAACTTTTGCATGAATTTTATTGAAAAGAGCTTAGGCTCATGTAAGCAGAAGTTTTAAGATATATTCTTGCCTCATGGGTTTACATTATCTTAACAAGCAAAGCAATTCAACATTACATTAAATAAAATATTTGGGCAAAAGATTATCACTAATGTTTTATGTTTATTGAACATAATATACAGTGATATATTGACTGAACATATTTGGGTTCGGTGTAAGCACTGAAAACGTTGAGGTACCATCGTAGTAGTTTTGTGCGCGCGTGAACGTCATGGCAATGTACAACACAAAGTACCTCACGCGGGAAACACTTAACGTAATGCGTGTAACTAATGTAAATCAAGCAAGCTAGTATGCATAGGCCACGAAGTGTTGGCGAAATAACACATTAGTGGACCCGAGGGAATAATATGGAATTTTTTCCAGAAAACTTCTTGCACAAAATAAATAAAAGCACTTTCAAGGACCTGTATCTATGTATGTTTATTTTCAAAAACTTTCCAGGGCCTTGAATTTTTTTTTTTCAGATTCACAAACTTTCAAGGATTTCAAGGACCTGTAGGAACCCTGTAATAAGCAGTAATTAGGAGTTTATTGAGGCAAATTTTATAGTTAATAGTTAGTTAATAGTGAGAATTGGACCCTAATCTAAAGTGTGACCGAAAAATGATTTGTTTACAACATAACTTAAATTTTCATCGGTTCCTCACACATTGTATGACTTCAGAATCTACAGATTTCTATGATGCATCCTTTTTGAAGCGTTCAAGCTACAAGTCCCCATTGTAATCACATGGGGGGAAAATAACCAGTAGGTTTGGAATGAGATGAAGGTGACAATCTACCCGTCTACTTCATCAATTTCTAGGTGGACTGAATGTTCTCCTGTAAATAACACATGGTGCAGATGCCATGCTCTTCAACATCAAGTGCTTGATGCTGGGTGTGTAGGTGTGCAGTAGCACTGAGACTGACTGTAGAGAAAAGCTTTCTCTACCAAACATGCATGCACTTTTGTAAATGGATGCAATTTTGTCTGTAACACACCTACAAACAATCAGCACAGTATTTTTGATAAGTGCTCCCATGCATGTGCATTACCCTGCACATGCTTATTATTGTGGCATTAAAGCACAGTTGCAGCATGCACTTTGGTCCATATGCGCATCTTTCTAAAATGTGGTTTTCTCATGCCCTGAGGTGGCAGCTACTTCCTGTGTTTCACAATGAATACTCTCAATGGTGTACTGTGGGAAAAAAACAACAGCACTGCTGAATAATTCACTAGAGTTTCACAAAGTGATGACGCTACTCTTTGCAATCACTGAAGACCCTCTGCCTTTGCAATTGGTTCTACGCCTGGGAAAAAAACATCAATGCAATGGTTGCATCAATGTTGTCAAGTCATCAGACACAGTCATGAGGAGGCAGAATGAGTCAGGTTGGTAGCATGTTAAGGGCAAATGACTTTTTGATCATTGGTTGAGGCCATCAAGGAATCTCAGGAGTAACCAAAATGTAACCATAACCAAGACTTAACTCATTCAGGTCATGCCCACTTTTCATGATCCAATTGATTTTTTCTCAATGAATATCCTATTTTACTCAGTACACTGAAAGAATTTGGTGCAGGATTCACTTTGAAAGAGTTTTCACTGCTTTTGCTAATAAATTATAACTAATAAATAAAAAGAAACTGCAAGTAACACATTGAATTAAGCATTTCATTTTGAAGTAGAAAGACTGATATGGCATTTTCTTGTCAAATGTAGTCTGATAATCTTTGTTTTATTAACAACTTTGAGAAAGACTGAAATAGTATTTTCTTGTATATTTGTTGTCAAAAATATTGATATGTATCAATACTGAAATATCTGAAACGGTTCCAATACTGCTTTTCTGCAGTATCGACACACCAATACCAGCTGCGCATTCTCACTATCTCTTCTCTCTGACGGCAAATTGACACACACCCGCCTCTCACTCACTAGTCTCATTCGCTTGTAGTGTGCTTGTATTGCGCATAATTTTACTAATTCCCGCAGGTTTCACACTCACACCAAAAGCGCTTGCACCACTGATCTATATAAGTGGTGCTCTCATAAAGACGCCTCTCAAGCAGCTCGCGAGTACCAAATTGACTTCTTTTTCATGGCTTATTGCACTTAAACAGTCAAATACATACAAAATTATGTCAAAATGCCTGTATTGCAGAGTATTCAAATAAATACAGTCAGTTTTGGAACGTAAACAGTTAAGAGAAATTGCATGTTGTGTAACAGTATATTGGATTCGTCAGGGCTCCAGACTGCAACCTTTTTTCCTGCTGGTGCGACTAGATTTTGTTAGAGGGTGCGACCACCACGGTCTCACCTAATAAGAGCTGCCATTTGTGTCACATATGATAAACATCAAACGGCAAACGAAACGAAAGCAGAACGGAACCGCGCTGCTCGTTTTATCTGCGCTGCGCGGACCGTTTATCAGCTCGGAGCAATAATAGACAGTGCAAGCTCATACACGGGTCGATCTCGTGACACCGTTACTACACAGAGCTGGGAGATCCAGTGAGAAAGCGCTTGAATTCACCACAGTATTATTAACATTGCTACTGCGAGACCTAGTGGAAACGTTCGGCGCAGAACTCTGTTATAAACCACAGATATCAGATCAAACAGCACTGACGTGGAAACCAGGAGAAACATTGAAACATTCAGGGGTTTCAGTCCACAAATCATAAACATTCCCCCTGGATTTAATGTAGTAACACCACATTGTATTGTGGAAGAAATAGAAAGTAGAATGTTTTTTTTTTTTTTTTTTTTTTTTTTTACATTATTCATCTCAGTGTTCGTACAACCTTTTGAGAGTGAAATTCAAGCACTTTTAAGGGCTTTCAAGTGCTTCACACATTTTTCAGCACTTAAAAGCTCTAAATATTATCCAATTTTAATATTTTTAATGTGATGATTTGTAAAACTAAAAGTTTAAAAGGTGTAGGCCACTTTGTGGCAAACAAGCACTTTTATTTTAAAAAGACATGAAATTACCACTATAAACAGTAGATGGCGGCAGAGGAGGACTTATTAGACTTTCCACTCCTTAATATATGGAAAAAAATAGGAAGTCACAAAGTCTCATGAAAAACAAAAACTTTTGTTCAAATTGTGACTGGATTACACAGAAAACAAGTAAAGAGTGCTCCTTTTAGTTCAGTATGATACTATAGAAGAACAACAGTATATTTAATAAGAGTAGAATATTTACATTTTTCCTATAAATATTAGATTTTTGCACATTACTGTTAAGTAAATTTTATTTGCATATCAAGTCAAGCTCAGTGCTTCAACTGTTACATTTTCAATAAACAAACATGTAATATTATTAGTAACTGCACTTATTAACAAAACAATGCAAAACAATAGTAATTTTATGATTCAATTAACTTGATACATTTTCCTCCAGCGCCACCATCTGTAGAACTTAGTGGCACCGGTGCCACTGCTCTCAAATGTTAGTCTGGAGCTCTGTCTGTGCATAAACTCTTAAAGTGACAGCAGCCTAATAAACCTGCTGCTGTCTATCATGTTAATTAAAGAACAAAAGACAAAAGAAAATCACTCGCTGCTGTTGACTGGATAACTTTTGTAGCTTTAATTGTAAGCTTTAATCTTTATTTAATTTTTACAATGAAAACTATCCCATTATTTTACATTTGATTACATTAATTTCTGTAGTATTTCTTACCTGAATACTACTGTTAGACCCACCTGAAAAACTTAAAGCCATGTTTTTTGCATGTCTCTTTATTCTATCATATTTATTTGTGCTACTATTTGCCATTTGTTTATTTTTTCTTATTTTATTACAGACTGTTTACTTGTCTTTTTTTCTGTTTTTGTAAATGTAGTTCGCCGATTCAAATAAAGCCTCCCTGTGCTGTGTGTAAGCTATTACAAAAAATTACCCAAATTACCTATATGGCAGTATATATGGCAGTTTTCCCCATGGTATCGGAAATAGTATCGAATTTCGATATTTTTCAAGGTATCGTATCTAAGTTTGAAATTCCAGTATCGTGACAACACTAGTACATACTCTGATAACTTTTTTTTATTTACAACTTTGAATTTTTTTTATAGTGCATGTTAAATTACAAACAATAAGAACCCATGACAAGGGCCACAGATGCATGTTGAGTCTTATAAGCACAAACAGGCTACACTCTAAAAAAAAAATGGTGCTATATAGTACTTAAAGTGGTACTTTGGCTCGTAATCATAGTGGAACCACTTTAAGTGCTGTATCACCACTTCACAGCTATATAGCACCACTGCTGTACAAAGAACCTGTTAAGCCCCTTTAAAGGTTCTTTACGAGCCAAATAACCACTGTTGGTGCTGTTTAGCACCATTTTTGTTGAAGAAATAAAATGCGATATGGCACCTCTTATGGGTTCTACATAGCACCATTTGACAAAGATGCTGTAGAGCACCTTTAAAGATATGGTGCTACAGTGGGGAGAACAAGTATTTGATACACTGCCGATTTTGCAGGTTTTCCTACTTACAAAGCATGTAGAGGTCTGTAATTTTGATCATAGGTACACTTCAACTGTGAGAGACGGAATCTAAAACAAAAATCCAGAAAATCACATTGTATGATTTTTAAATAATTAATTTGCATTTTATTGCATGACATAAGTATTTGATCACCTACCAACCAGTAAGAATTCCGGCTCTCACAGACCTGTTAGTTTTTCTTTAAGAAGCCCTCCTGTTCTCCACTCATTACCTGTATTAACTGCACCTGTTTGAACTCGTTACCTGTATAAAGACACCTGTCCACACACTCAATCAAACAGACTCCAACCTCTCCACAATGGCCAAGACCAGAGAGCTGTGTAAGGACATCAGGGATAAAATTGTAGACCTGCACAAGGCTGGGATGGGCTACAGGACAATAGGCAAGCAGATTGGTGAGAAGGCAACAACTGTTGGTGCAATTATTAGAAAATGGAAGAAGTTCAAGATGACGGTCAATCTCCCTCGGTCTGGGGCACCATGCAAGATCTCACCTCGTGGGGCATCAATGATCATGAGGAAGGTGAGGGATCAGCCCAGAACTGCACGGCAGGACCTGGTCAATGACCTGAAGAGAGCTGGGACCACAGTCTCAAAGAAAACCATTAGTAACACACTACGCCGTCATGGATTAAAATCTTGCAGCGCACGCAAGGTCCCCCTGCTCAAGCCAGCGCATGTCCAGGCCCGTCTGAAGTTTGCCAATGACCATCTGGATGATCCAGAGGAGGAATGGGAGAAGGTCATGTGGTCTGATGAGACAAAAATAGAGCTTTTTGGTCTAAACTCCACTCGCCGTGTTTGGAGGAAGAAGAAGGATGCGTACAACCCCAAGAACACCATCCCAACCGTGAAGCATGGAGGTGGAAACATCATTCTTTGGGGATGCTTTTCTGCAAAGGGGACAGGACGACTGCACCGTATTGAGGGGAGGATGGATGGGGCCATGTATCGCGAGATCTTGGCCAACAACCTCCTTCCCTCAGTAAGAGCATTGAAGATGGGTCGTGGCTGGGTCTTCCAGCATGACAACGACCTGAAACACACAGCCAGGGCAACTAAGGAGTGGCTCCGTAAGAAGCATCTCAAGGTCCTGGAGTGGCCTAGCCAGTCTCCAGACCTGAACCCAATAGAAAATCTTTGGAGGGAGCTGAAAGTCCGTATTGCCCAGCGACAGCCCCGAAACCTGAAGGATCTGGAGAAGGTCTGTATGGAGGAGTGGGCCAAAATCCCTGCTGCAGTGTGTGCAAACCTGGTCAAGAACTACAGGAAACGTATGATCTCTGTAATTGCAAACAAAGGTTTCTGTACCAAATATTAAGTTCTGCTTTTCTGATGTATCAAATACTTATGTCATGCAATAAAATGCAAATTAATTACTTAAAAATCATACAATGTGATTTTCTGGATTTTTGTTTTAGATTCCGTCACTCACAGCTGAAGTGTACCTATGATAAAAATTACAGACTTCTACATGCTTTGTAAGTGGGCAAACCTGCAAAATCGGCAGTGTATCAAATGTTCTCCCCACTGTATATAGCACCAAAAGTGGTTCCCCTATGATTACAAGCCAAGAACCACTTTAAGAGCTATATAGCACCCTTTTTTTAGAGTGTAGATTGGGAAACCACAGAAAACAGCTCATCTCTACTCAGAGCTTCTGAAGTGACAGGAAGAGGTTTTTGTCTACGCTGTTCTATTCACTTAAAAGCCAAACAGATTTGCATAATCAGGTTTTGAGCATTAAATGTAGGCCTGTCAATTGAATACACTAGTGCAATTAATTATAAAATAATATTTGTAAGGAATTTTCCTTCCATCAGAGCAACTGAAGTACGTGAATTAATCACCTGAGCAGTACATGCCATGTGACTAATCACTCTGGAGATGCAGAAAAGGACATGATGACAACGTTTGATTGGCTGATGGAACGTGCACAATAATAAACTCCTCGCTAACAACTATACTGAGCTGTGACTTCAAAGACAGCAGACAGGGAAAATGACAAGCCCAATTCATGCTTTTAGTTCCAACAATGAATCAGTCACTGGTAAACATCTAAAATAATATAATGAGATATTAGCTTGCAAAAATAAGCTATTTTTGGCCCGGAAGATTTCTCCAGAGTACAATTTGAGGGTAAAAAAAAAACTTTAAAAATACATATACACTATCATTTAAAAGTTTGGGGTCGGTAAGATTTTTTGTAGAAGTCTCATAAACACTGTAAAAACAGAAATATTGAGAAATATTATTACAATACAAATGTTCTATTTGAATATATTTTAAAAAGTAATTTATTTCTTTGGTGGCAATACTACATTTTTCAGTAGATATTCCTCCAGACTTCAGTGTCACATGATCCTTCAGAAATCATTCTAATATGCTGATTTGATGCTCAAGAAACATTTCTTATTATCAATGTTAATATTTTTGTGAAACTATGATACATTTTTTTTCAGGATTCTTTGTTGAATAGAAAGTTTAAAAGAACAGCATTTGTTTGAAATACAAACCCGATTCCAAAAAAGTTGGGACACTGTACAAACTGTGAATAAAAACAGAATGCAATGATGTGGAAGTTTCAATATTTTATTCAGAATACAACACAGATGACATATCAAATGTTTAAACTGAGAAAATGTATCATTTTAAGGGAAAAATAAGTTGATTTTAAATTTCATGGCATCAACACATCTCAAAAAAGTTGGGACAAGGCCATGTTTACCACTGTGTGGCATCCCCTCTTCTTTTTATAACAGTCTGCAAACGTCTGGGGACTGAGGAGACAAGTTGCTCAAGTTTAGGAATAGGAATGTTGTCCCATTCTTGTCTAATACAGGCTTCTAGTTGCTCAACTGTCTTAGGTCTTCTTTGTCGCATCTTCCTCTTTATGATGCACCAAATGTTTTCTATGGATGAAAGATCTGGACTGCAGGCTGGCCATTTCAGTACCCGGATCCTTCTTCTACGCAGCCATGATGTTGTAATTGATGCAGTATGTGGTCTGGCATTGTCATGTTGGAAAATGCAAGGTCTTCCCTGAAAGAGACGACGTCTGGATGGGAGCATATGTTGTTCTAGAACTTGGATATACCTTTCAGCATTGATGGTGCCTTTCCAGATGTGTAAGCTGCCCATGCCACACGCACTCATGCAACCCCATACCATCAGAGATGCAGGCTTCTGAACTGAGCGCTGATAACAACTTGGGTTGTCCTTGTCCTCTTTAGTCCGGATGACATGGCGTCCCAGTTTTCCAAAAAGAACTTCAAATTTTGATTCGTCTGACCACAGAACAGTTTTCCACTTTGCCACAGTCCATTTTAAATGAGCCTTGGCCCAGAGAAAACGCCTGTGCTTCTGGATCATGTTTAGATATGGCTTCTTTTTTGACCTATAGAGTTTTAGCCGGCAACGGCGAATGGCACGGTGGATTGTGTTCACCGACAATGTTTTCTGGAAGTATTCCTGAGCCCATGTTGTGATTTCCATTACAGTAGCATTCCTGTATGTGATGCAGTGCCGTCTAAGGGCCCGAAGATCACGGGCATCCAGTATGGTTTTCCGGCCTTGACCCTTACGCACAGAGATTGTTCCAGATTCTCTGAATCTTTAGATGATATTATGCACTGTAGATGATGATAACTTCAAACTCTTTGCAATTTTTCTCTGAGAAACTCCTTTCTGATATTGCGCCACTATTTTTCGCCGCAGCATTGGGGGAATTGGTGATCCTCTGCCCATCTTGACTTCTGAGAGACACTGCCACTCTGAGAGGCTCTTTTTATACCCAATCATTGCCAATTGACCTAATAAGTTGCAAATTGGTCCTCCAGCTGTTCCTTATACACTCACCTAAAGGATTATTAGGAACACCTGTTCAATTTCTCATTAATGCAATTATCTAATCAACCAATCACATGGCAGTTCCTTCAATGCATTTAGGGGTGTGGTCCTGGTCAAGACAATCTCCTGAACTCCAAACTGAATGTCAGAATGGGAAAGAAAGGTGATTTAAGCAATTTTGAGCGTGGCATGGTTGTTGGTGCCAGACGGGCCGGTCTGAGTATTTCACAATCTGCTCAGTTACTGGGATTTTCACGCACAACCATTTGTAGAGTTTACAAAGAATGGTGTGAAAAGGGAAAAACATCCAGTATGCGGCAGTCCTGTGGGCGAAAATGCCTTGTTGATGCTAGAGGTCAGAGGAGAATGGGCCGACTGATTCAAGCTGATAGAAGAGCAACTTTGACTGAAATAACCACTCGTTACAACCGAGGTATGCAGCAAAGCATTTGTGAAGCCACAACACGCACAACCTTGAGGCGGATGGGCTACAACAGCAGAAGACCCCACCGGGTACCACTCATCTCCACTACAAATAGGAAAAAGAGGCTACAATTTGCACAAGCTCACCAAAATTGGACAGTTGAAGACTGGAAAAATGTTGCCTGGTCTGATGAGTCTCGATTTCTGTTGAGACATTCAGATGGTAGAGTCAGAATTTGGCGTAAACAGAATGAGAACATGGATCCATCATGCCTTGTTACCACTGTGCAGGCTGGTGGTGGTGGTGTAATGGTGTGGGGGATGTTTTCTTGGCACACTTTAGGCCCCTTAGTGCCAATTGGGCATCGTTTAAATGCCACGGCCTACCTGAGCACTGTTTCTGACCATGTCCATCCCTTTATGACCACCATGTACCCATCCTCTGATGGCTACTTCCAGCAGGATAATGCACCATGTCACAAAGCTCGAATCATTTCAAATTGGTTTCTTGAACATGACAATGAATTCACTGTACTAAAATGGCCCCCACAGTCACCAGATCTCAACCCAATAGAGCATCTTTGGGATGTGGTGGAACGGGAGCTTCGTGCCCTGGATGTGCATCCCACAAATCTCCATCAACTGCAAGATGCTATCCTATCAATATGGGCCAACATTTCTAAAGAATGCTTTCAGCACCTTGTTGAATCAATGCCACGTAGAATTAAGGCAGTTCTGAAGGCGAAAGGGGGTCAAACACAGTATTAGTATGGTGTTCCTAATAATCCTTTAGGTGAGTGTATGTACATTTAACTTTTCCGGCCTCTTATTGCTACCTGTCCCAACTTTTTTGGAATGTGTAGCTCTCATGAAATCCAAAATGAGCATTTCAAAATGTCTCACTTTCAACATTTGATATGTTATCTATATTCTATTGTGAATAAAATATAAGCTTATGAGATATGTAAATTATTGCATTTCTTTTTTTATTCACAATTTGTACAGTGTCCCAACATTTTTGGAATCGGGTTTGTATAAATCTTTTGCAACATTCTAAATGTTTTTACTGTTATTTTTGATCAATTTAATGCATCCTTGCTGAATAAAAGTACTAATTTCGTTTAAAAAAACAAAAACAAACAACAAAAAAATCCTAGTGAGCCCAAACTTTTGAACGGTAGTGTTTTTGAAGCATAATTATAAGTTTTGGAAACAAAGGTTTTAGTTACCACAGATTATCAAGTGATAAAGGATGCTGTGATGATGGGCCTGTAAAGGAAAAGCAAAAATGCAAGCTAATTTCCTGAGGTTAGTAAAATAGCCCCGCCCACCACTGTACAAACACCAATCGCACGCTGGTCACTCTGGATAGCAGTACGCAACTGGCAGTGGAGAAACAGGAAACACTTCAGCAGTCCCTCAACAATCACCCCACACTCCCCTCCTCTCTCAGCACATCTCATAAACAGGAAGTCTCTCACAGAGATGTAGTCATTTGTACCAACCTAGAAAGAGAAGGGCCGTCCACATTGCACACACAGTTTTTACCACTACAAATACACAGCTGCTGTGGTAATATAGATAATATAGTGGTTCACATCGCAACTCAGGTTTAAATTATGAACTACATAGACACAATGATAAATAATAGAAATAATTAGACTGAACAGAAAATATCTGAAATTTCGATAGTTTCAAGCACTCTGCAGCCAATTATTCACATTATGTGGGTAGCACAAACCGTGCTGGGTAGGGATGCTCATGTTAACCGACAGTAAGAATTTTGACTGATTAATACTATCAGTTAGGGGTGGGTGATATACCGGTAGACAAGATTAACCGGTAGAAATTTGTCAACCAGTAGAGATTCTGGACTATCGTCTCTAGCGCGGTTATACTCACGTGACGTTGCTGTGCAATGTAGTCACAAAAGCTTATCGTTTGCATGCGTTTTTAAGTATTGCAGTTTAAAAACAAGTGATTTTAAACTGTTTAAGTGCAGAAAGTGTAAAAATGTGCGTCGATACCCGCCCACATGAAGCCGCTGCTCATAAAGCACGTGAGAACTGAACTGAGAATACACATATTTAATACATATAACGGTTAAATACACATATTTATGTGTCAAAGTGACATGTATTTGCAAGTAAACACGGTCATTTATGTCTTAAGTGAACGTAAACAGTTGAGAGAAAACGCACGAGAATATTGGATCCGTGCAGTCTGCCTTAAAGTGACAGCATCCAAATTTACCTGCTGTCATTATTGTTTACTTTATACAATTTAGGTAGTCTTTGTGTCTTTGTTCTATTGTAGTTTGTTTTCTTTGCCCTTTCTTTATCACTGTTTACTTGTCTTTAGTAAGCTTGAGTTTTTTTTAGGCTAGTATTCGTTTTTTGTGATAGTGAAAATGGTGACAAGAATTATGAAATTTCAATGGTATCATATCATAAAAACCTTACATATATGACCTGTACTTATCGTACAGTGTCAGAACTTATTAAAGGACAGATAATGTACAATAACTCATTATGCAAGTCTACACAAGAACAAACGCAATATTAAAAGGACCGTTTCATGCCAAATTAATTTTCCTTGCATTTTTGCCCCTTTAAGATAAACAATACATAAAACCCAACTTTGCTTACTTTAATAAAAGAGGAACCATCTCTCTTTGAACACTATGACTTTATGATCTATCAAAACAGAATGACCCTAAACCACAATCCGCAACAGGAAGTCAAACTCAATACACACGTGCTACATAACACACAAACATGTGACTCAAACTATATTTCACACTTTAGTAAACATTCAGAGCTCAAAGCTCATTTATTTCCTTCTCAAGCAGAAAGGAAAAACATCGTCCACCCAATTCGGATGACTTTTGGACATTTAGAAGAGGATAATGTGAAAGTGGGACACAGATTTAGGTAGAGAAAATAATCCACAGATGAAGGATATGAGGCGGCTTTAAGCGTTCACTGTATCGCCAGGGCGATATTTATTTCCTAAAAGACTTCATTTTCTTTGCCTCCTCTGATAAATCCAGGCTGCCATCATCCAGGTTATTGGGGCAAGTTATAAAGAGCTTCCCATAAAAAGAAAAAAAAACTGTGAGTCAAGATTTACCATCACCTGATAATCAAACAGCTTATGGGAACGAGAACTGCATGAAAGGGGACAGTTAAAAAGTAATATAAAACAAGTTTGGGCAGCGCATACAAGTTTGGACACACTAAAGGGCGAGTGAATGCAATAACTGAACATTATAATTACAGAACATTAGAAGATTCGCTCAGAGGGATCTCTCGGCTGGCCTAATTGGACAAGAGCCCACTTTCCCTCACCAGCATGTTAACGTGTTTGTGTCTTTAACTTCCTCAATGGCTCATTTCCCTGCTTAAGGTGCATGCAAACAGCAGTTACCGTTCCTCGTACTGATCCACTTCTGAGAACATGAAACGCACTCAAATGGCTCATGAAAAGAGTTAGAACAAGTGCTTAGAATGCTTGGCGGCAAAAACAGAGTGCCTGCTTGGTTGTCATGACATATTCCTGATTACATTTAAGCGCTTCATTAAGTGCCCGTTTTAGGATCTTTTAGAAAGCATGAGGCAATAATTATATCGTATATTTTTCTTGAGGAAATGTGAGTGGTACTTGTGAGTGTTTTTTTATACACTACCGTTCAAATGTTTGGGGTCGGTAAGATTTGTTTTTGAAAAAAGGTCTCTTCTGCTCATCAGGGCTGCATTTATTTGATCACATTTTCTATTTGAATATATTTTAAAATGTCATCTATTCCTGTGATGCAAAGCTGAACTTTCAGCATTATTACTCCAGTTATCAGTGTCACATGATCCTTCAGAAATCATTCTAACTGGCTGCTCAAGAAACATTTCTTGATTATTAATGTCGAAAACAGTTGCTTCATATTTTCATGGAAGCCGTAATAAATTTTTTCAGGATTCTTTTCTGAACAGAAATTTCAAAAGAACAGCATTTATTTCAAACAGAAATCTTTTGTAACATTATAAATGTCTCTACTGGTCACCTTTGATCAATTTAATGCATCTTTGCTAAATAAAAGTAATAATTTCTTATCGACCCCAAACTATGTGGCTACTAAGGTGTTGTCATTTAGAACCCGTTTACACCTTATATTAAGATGCGTTTTGGTTGATTGGGTGATTTGGATCACAAGTGGACGACGCTAAATACAGGTGTAAATGGGTCTAAATGGGTAGTTGAAAACGCATTCGACCGGATTGCTTTCGTAGTGTACACGCTCATGTGGTCGAATGCGTTCGAACAGCCACAAAAGACCACCTACTGAACTAACACATGATCATTATGGGACATTTTGTCAGAAAGTGCACCATAACAAGCTATTCCAACTTTACTGCGCTGTACCAAAACACACGGATTACAATCAAAATTGCAGTTGCCATCCACATTCTTTTCATTTGCTTGTTGTCCCGCTCGCTCGTAAGCCGCGTAACGTGGGTTCGTTCATTCAATGCACTCAACACTCCCACAACAGTGATGTAGAGTGTGACAAAATAAGAGGGACGTGTCTCAACAAAATCCGAACACAAGTGGTCACAAAAGACGCATTTGAACGCATGTTAATAATACCAGGTGGAAACGGTAATGTGTCTTGGCTGATCACTTGTGATCAGATGACCGAAAACGCATCTTAAAGGGATAGTTCACCCAAAAATGAAAATTCTATCATCATTTACTGACTTCTCAAGTTGTTCCAAACCTGATTTTTCTTCTGCTGAACACAAATATTTTGAAGAATGTCAGTATCCAAACAGTTGATTGACTTCCATAGTAGGAAGAAAATACTATGGGGCTCATCGACTGTTTGGATACTGACATTCTTCAAAATATCTTCTTTTGTGTTCAGCAGAAGAGAGAAACTCATACATGTTTGGAACAACTTAAGGGTGAGTAAATGATGACAGCATTTTCATTTTTGGGTGAACTATCCCTTTAATACCAGGTGGAAACAGGGTCTTACTCACCCTCATGTCATGTGACTTTTTTTTCCTGTGAAATACAAAACGAGAATTTATAAACTGGTTGCTCTATTCTGAGCAATGAATGGGACTGAGGCATTCAAGCTTAAAAAAAGACATAAAACTGGAGGAGAAGATTATCAGGTTTGGTCTGTTTCCCACAAAAAGCTATGCATGATTATGAACCACTTTAATGATACAGCGAGCGACCATCACAATCCTTCCCTTTTCTTTTTTTCACGTTTGTAACAACATGAGGATGAATAAATGATCGAATTTTCATTTTTGGATGAACTATACCTTTAAAATTTAGGGTTAGGGGTAATGTTTTTATCATTGGTAAAAATAGCCCCTTTCACACACAGTCTTTACTAGTAAATTACCGGCAAGAGATCATGTGTGAACATTTCAAAAAGGACCTTTTCAAAAAACAGGTAAATCAGTTCCGGCAATTTACCTGTAGGGGACATTGATGTATGATGCTGTGTGTGAACGCAGAATGAAGATTACCGGTATGAGCATGTACAAAGTCAGAACATGCTGACTTAAGAAGTCTGCTTTGGGCCAATCATAAAGTTCTGGAGATGATGTGATTACTCACATCACTTACTGTTTACAGTAAGCTCAGCTGCTTTTTAATAGTTTTTCAATGTAAATATGTGCTAGATGGACATCTTTTTCACAGTGTTGTGCTCGAGACCCAGCCTTCTTTTCCATTCATCAGCGCTGCAGAGCGCAGTTGGATACTATTATGCGCATCATGTTTTTAAGAGCAAAAACACATTCTGTTTGATTATGCCTGTCACTCAGATGTCAAAAAAATTGTCAAATTGAACAGATAGTGTAACTAAAGCGCTTCTCCTCATGTGGGCGAATGACGACAACAACGTTTAAAGACCATTTCCGAAGACTGACATCACAGAATTTACCGGTATTTTGGTGCACATGTGTGAATGGTCTCTTACCGGTAAAAAGCCAGAACGCCATTGCTTGTGTAAACAGCATATTTGTGTATTTACCGGTAAAGTCATTCTGGTAATTTTACGGTAATTTACTGGGATTGCTGTGTGAAAGGGGCTAATGATTCATGCCTTAGCACCACCACTAAATAAACACAAAAAAATCACAAGTCTAAATTTGTTCTCTGAGAAGGCACAAAGTTATTGTAGTTGTCACAATCTCTCTCTCTCTTTCACTTTTCAACAACAAAGAGCGTGTCGCATATTAGAGGCTTAAACAGAGAAAGGTGAATAATTACATTAGGCAGTTTTATGGCAGCATATGCAGACATGCTAGAATAAAAAAAAAAACTTCAGGGACTCAAAATAGAAACTTCAAAACCTAAATATTTAGATGTTCCTTTGTTCAAAAATATGGAGCTTCTAGGTTTAGATGGTGAGTTGTTTGTGCAGCAATGCTGGAGAATCAGTCTGCTTTGATCACAACCAACTGTTCACAATTCATTCATTCTGCCAGACGCATATACAAGACAAGACGGAAATAACCAAAAGATAGACTAAATACCAGCCGAAACAACAACCTGAATCTAAACAAAGATCAAACACTAAACATCTAAGCTGAAATGAAAGGCACATTTCAAAGAAATTCTGTACGCTCAAGCAGTTTTATAACAATGTACAGTATAAAATCGAAAGAGTTAAAAGATGTCAATCAAGTGAGGAAAGCCACAATTTTGCTTAACAATGGAACATAGCTTTAGCTTAATTTGGACATGACCCATTTGCCATGACGGAATTAGGTAACTTTGAGTTTCACAGACAAACTTTGTGATTTTAATCCTGTCTGAATCAAACAAGGCTGTGTTTTTCCCTCGCACAACCTTGGTAAAATTAAGGTGAAAATTATCTACTTAATTTTGGGAAATCTAATCTCATGCAAATAGGAATGTCTGTGATTGCATATATTAATCTTTTCACAATGCTTCTCCTAACTTTCCTTGAATACCGTAACTAAAGCTTCAAGCTAAATACACAGTGGTTAAATAACATGTTTGCTGCCTGTTGTGCCTTTATTATGACCTTTCTGCCAACATTATGGGTTAAAAAACTACTAATGGAGGTTCAAGTAGAGCCAGCTGAACTACAAAATAATTCCTTACATAATTTTATGAATCTCTTAAATATGTACACTGTGTTGCTTTTATTCTTGCCATTATTCTTTGATGAATATAAAGTTTAAAAGAACAGCATTTATTTGAAATAGAAAATAGAACATTATGAATGTGTTTACGGTCATTTTTTGATCAATTTAATGCATCCTTGCTGAATAAAAGTATTAATTTTGTCCAAAAAAGTGTACATAATAGCTGACTGGTTGTTTATAATTTAATGCCATACCAGCTAAAACAACTATATTCATGGAGAAAAAGTGAAAAAAATGAAAAAGTAAATAATATATAATAATAATAATAATAATAATAATATTATAATAAATTAAATTAATTTTTAAAAAACTATACAAATTATAAAGGGTTTTTAAAGTTTATTTAAACATTTAAAATCTTTTCATAAGAATTGACTGAAAAGTGAAGAGTCCTGAAGGAGTTTAAGACATAATGGTCCATGAAAATATGTGTCCATTTCCCAGAGTGAGAAGCAGACAAAATGAAGAAAATATTCCATCCTACACACACAAACAGAACAATAACAAGAGGAGGATAGACACCAATGGATAAAAGAGAAGAGAGCTTTCAGCCCATCTGGGTGGTGTTGCACTGGATAGGATGCGATGTGGACCGACCCCTGTATAATCCTGATGCCTTTGCCCCTCTTCTCTTTAAACACGGGTAGACCTGATGATTAAACGAATTTGGGACATGTTGCTTTAAATGCATTCAGGTCATCCTGTGTGTGTGTAGACCTGAAAGAGCGTCCTAACGTGACTTCAACATATCCCTTACTGACTGGTGGGATTCAACTTTTGGTTATTTGGGATTACATTTATGGTAAATATTTCAGTGAAACAAGCAGCTAAGCGTAGATCACAGCTGACATGATTTTTACCTTTTCTTCACTTCCTTCACAACAGAACTTCACCTCAAAATAAACTGGAAAAAATAATAAACAAACAAAGAAATTATAAAGAATAGATCGATTAATCCGATTGTCAGTATCCTAACAGAATGCGAAAAAAATAATTAGGTGTGAATCTTCACACAATTCAACTACGATTCAGAGAGTGACGATTTGATTATAAAACATGCATCACAAGGCATCTTTTCTTCCAATTTTTTTATTAATAATAATTACTATATTAATAAAATCACAATATAGTTCTTTTTGTTATTTTTATCTGTTATTAAAAATAGGAAACAGTAGAACAAATACAATACAAGTAAGAAACAAATTAAATTAAGAGTGCTTTAGATTTTTTCATTTTACATCTATTTAACAGAAGCATTCAGGTAAGAAGTAATACAGAAATGTACTAATCAAATGTAAAAAATAATAGTGTATTTAGTGTATTAATTACAAATAAATTGATTATTATTAAAGCTACAAAAGTTATTTAGTCAAGATCAGTAAGTGATTCCCTTGTTTCTTTTGTTGTTTAACATTAATGACAGACAGCAGCAGGTTTATTATATTAATACCTAATGCACGGATCTAATATAAATGTTACACATCAGATTTCCCCCCCAACTGTTCACATTCACTTAAGACATAACCAACAATGTTTATGTGAATACTCGCCAAGAGAGATATTTTGAAATAATTCTGCGTGTATCTGACCGTTCAAGCGCAATACGCCACTAAAGAGAAGTGAATTCAGGAGCGCATGCTGTCTGAGAGAAGCAGCTTTCTGTGTGAGTGCTTTGGTTGTGTCAGTCAGCATGAATAACGCATTGAGATCTTTTTCGTGGCTTATTGCGCTTAATAAAATAATTGCGTTTAACATCAAGCACATCCTGCACTTTATTTTCACATTCATGCCAGTTCTTTCTGTAAAAACCGAAACCGAAACATCAGACGCAAGTGCTTTGCTTCCTAAGGACATACGCAACCTTTTTTATTAACATATAATAAAGGTAGCCTACTTTATTTAAAATAAAACAGTACATTAATAAGTATGATAGGCCTATTTAATTACGTTTTTAAAAATCGATTCTTTTGATTCTATGCATCAATGCAGAATTGTTCACATCAGCATCACGATGCATCTTAAAACCATTATATTCCACAGCTCTAAATATAATAATACACTTCTTTTATTATAAAATTATTATTATTTATTACTTCAGCAACGTGACAGTAAAGACATTTATAATGTTACAAAATATTTCTATTTCAAAAGAATGCTGTTATTTTTATTTCTATTCATCAAAAATCATCATTGAAATGCTGAAAATTCAGCTTTGAGGAATAAATTACATTTTAAAATATATTAAAATAGAATTTTAGTTATTTTGAATTATAATAGTCACAATATTAGTGTTTTACTGTATTTTTGATCAAATAAATGCAATATGCCTGAATATAAGAGACTTCTTTCAAAAACTAATTTTACCGACCCCGATCTTTTTACCTTTGTAATTAAATGGTAATATTGGCACTGAATTTAATATCTGCTCATTTTAAAAAAGTAAAAAACAACATTATGGTAAGGGAAAATATTGGTTGAAAATTTGCTTAATTATGAGATGAAAATGTTACAAAGAAAATTGTCCTAAAAATAGGAAAAATATAATGGTGAAATTCATATCTGATGAAATGATTGATACTTAAACCATGCTAAAACCAGTCTCTTACTTTACAAGCTTATCTGTGTACTTCATTCTTTTTGATATGATTTGTTTTCAAAAACTGCAGTGAAAATTGCTTAATACAATTTCTAAGTGCCGCTGTTAGATGAAGGCATACCAGAGAAATTCACAATAAAAAGTCAAATCTGGTTGATGGGATAAAAACAGGAAATGGGAAGTCCATGATATCAGCAGTTGGCAAACATTGAAGTAAAAAAGAGCAAAAGTAGCCACTTGAAGATTTGCATGTTTGGCTAGAGGAGCGACCCAGAAAGTCCTGCCTTTGTGCTTGTGGATTTTTACTACCACATTTCTGCATTTTACATCCTTAAAAAGTACATTTTTGATCGTGCTTCTTTATTTTAATACATTTTTTCAGTTGATAACCAAAGGAGGACAGCAATAACAACCAGTCCAGATGTTACGAAAACTCAGGTCAAATCCAGACATAATTAGTCAAACAAGTAACAAATGGACCTGCACAGACGCATTGCTTTCTGGATGATGCAAGCAGAAAATGAGGTCAATGCCAGCGGGACGACAGGCCCACAAAATGCTGCCAGACTGCAGAGGTTTTGTGGCTTTGTAAACATTCTTGCACCTTTGCTTTGCCATTAAGGCTGCACAATATTGGGGAAAAAAATGATATATATATATATATTTTTTTTAGATATTTATTGCTATATGAAAAAATATAGGAATTTTCACAAGATGAGTTGAATAAATATATTTAGAAAAAAAAAGAAACATTCTAGAGTGAGTAGGGTGATTTTTTTGGGGGAAAAATAAATAAAATATTTTTTATGAAATATTACTTTTAGGAAATCCTTGTAGGGTTAAACAATTTAGGAAAAACTTGAAGATTTAGGTATGCTTTTTCCAAGAACCAACTCACAACTCATAACCATAAAGTAAAGAGTTTAAAAAACGAATTCAAAATGACTACAAAATAATAATATGCTGCGTTCACGCCATGTCGTAACCACCGTAATTTCGAGATGACAACACGTGATGTTTTACTCTGAGCTGTTCATGTCCTTGGACTGAGAATTTTGCATTTCTATGGCAACATTATCAACGCCCAGAGCCAATGAAAAACATTTACGACACTCCCATAGACTTCCACAGAAAATGAGGAATGCGGAAGTAACACGTGTCGTGGAGCAACCAATAGTTCCAAACACTGAATAGTTCCAGCATTGAACCCCATTCATTTCAGTGTTTCTCAAGCACACACGCAGGTAAGTTGATGAAATGACATTAGTTGACCTCTCTGGAATCTTGCCAGTAGCTGTATTTTATGTAGCACTCTTTAGTTAATGTTTATCGTTAGATAATAGACAGTTAGACTATAATTGCTAGGCATGCACGATATATCGGCCACCATATCGGTATCGGCCTGATAAGAAAATTTGGCTGATATATTAAAGCAGATAAATAATGGATTATTTCCTTCTACTGAGAAACTTCAGATGCGCCCTGTTTGCCATGATGGATTTGAATTGCTTGAAATATGATGGAAAGGAAAATACAGTTAAGCGCAACATGTGCAGCACAAGTCTGTAATATAGGCTACATAAAATTATGTTTTTTTTGTAATCAGGCTCTCAAAAACTATATGTAAATTTAGTTTATATTTATATTTATCGGTCAATTAATCGGTTATCGGCTTTCAAAAATTAAAACTTATCGGTTATCGGTATCGGCCAAAATCGTCATATTGGTGCATCCCAAATAATTGCAGTTAGATAAGTATAATAGCTACCAATAGCTACTATAACCAGATGTTAGTTGTCATATTTTAACACTTTTTGTTATCTTTCTCTCCCTGTAGGAGGTCGAATGAGTTTCTATGAAACCTTCACAATCAAGGAATAATGTTTCTTGCCTCACTGGATATATTACATAATATACATTGTTTTATGTAAAACTATTTTAAACTTCTGTCTTGGGTTAAATTCAATATTTGCTTGCATTCGCCCGTCAGATGGGGGGTGGGGGATAAAGAAACAGAAAGACCTTAGGTCTAATTGTAGTTAAAGGGTTAGAGTTCACTCTTCACTTTCAGCTCACGGGTCAGAGGTCACTCTTCCACCGTAACTCGACTCGCGTACGGCCAGAAGCCAGTGATTATACTTTATAAAGCTATAAATATGGATATTTTTCTTACAAAAACACATTGCTTCACTTCAGAAGGACTTTATTAACCCCCCAAAGCCGTATGGATTACTTTTATGATGGATGGATGCACTTTTTTGGGCTTCAACATCTAAGGTCCCATTCACTCCCATTATAAAGCTTGGAAGAGCCAGGATATTTTTTTTGTTGTGTTTGGCTAAAAAGAAGAATGTCATATACACCTAGGATGGTTTGAGGATGAGTAAATTATGGGATCATTTTCATTTTTGGGTGAACTAACCCTTTAAGTAATCAATTTAAACTATTTGCAAATAATATTTTATTTTAAAATATACATATGTTCAATTCAGAACAGCGAAATTTCATAAAAAGTTGAGTAGTTTGCGTCACTAGATATTACTGTCGGTCGTTGAACATTTCTACCATAAAACAGTTATCAAATATTAAATGTTCAGCTGCTTACCACTGCACTTTTTCGCACTCGTCTTCTGTGAACAAGACCTGCCTTCTTTGATTTGATTGGCCATCTCGTTAATTAGACATTGACGAGGGCTGTTAGACTGCTGCATGCAGTATTTTGCATATATTTATTTAATTACATCACATCCTGCACGATTTGTCAATTGTACTTCTGTATTGCTATATCAATTTTATTTTCATATATCACGCAGCCTTACACCCTTAAAAATAAAGGTGCCAGGAAGAACCAAAAAGGGGTTTTCATGGCGATGCCATAGAAGAACCATTTTTGGTTCCCTAAAGAACCATTTTGTGAAAGGTTCTTTAAAGAACCATTTTTTTCCCTAAACATTTTATATTCTAAAGAACCTTTTGTGCAATGGAAAGATTCTTTGGATATTAAAGGTTCCTCATGGAACTTTTATTTTTAAAAGTGCCCATCCAGAAGAGCACCTGTACTTTATGAAATACCCCTAGGCACCTGCCGTTTCCCCATGACCACACATGAAGGAGAGGCTGAACCATCTGTGCACCACACCAGAAATAAACGTATTTGAGCAGGTGTTGGCCGATTTAGCTTTAGACCAAATCAGAGCGATGTGCTCAAGAATGAACTTCAGATTTAAGGTCTTCTCTTAGGAGAGAAATGGTGACTCATCCCATTTTCATTCACATCCCCTGATCTCAGATGTTCCTCATTCACTAGCTGCAAGAAAGAAACGCTGAATGTGAGTTTCTAGGATACCGGTGGCAGAAAAAAATCATCTGGGATCGCTAAACGGAACTTCTCCTTTACATCAACACCCACGTACACCCACATGCCCGATCTTAAAACACGCAACAATGACGTTCACCCGCTTCTTTTAGCTATTGAATGCTCAGCGTGCTTCTGTGCTCTCAACCTTGACTCGATCGCAGCGTCTGTCGATCACTGATTCCAACCCGATATTCGTACATAAAAAGAGGTTAATTTTAAACGAGATGGAACTAGCACCAGAGGCTGTCTTCCCACTCTCGACAGTTGTGTAAGAGGTCACACCAACGCAAATGAAAACGGCATCGGTGAGAGACGAAGAAGAAAAAGCTCTGGGAAGCACAGAAGTGGTCATTGTCTGTGAGAGGGCCTGAGGTGTGTGGGAGGATGCTGTATTTAAATATTAAGGTTAATGGCAAAGTGCTCCATGCCAAATGAAACAGCTCCAAGACGTGTAAAAACTGACTCAGTATTAAGCATAGCAATTTTCCTCTATATCTAGTATTCATTGCATGTTTTTTTAAATTGCACTGTAAGCAACGATAGGATTTAGGAGTGCCTTTTGCTTAGTGATAAACTGCAAAGAGTTGATAACCACAAGTATCCTGAATACGAACATGCCACTTGATTTTTTTAAATTGGGGTTTAAAGACCAAACAAACAAATAAAAATACTTTATAATAATAGTAATGGTGTGGTATGGGATGTTAAATAAACGCTAGAAAATATGTATACTCCCCAATAAAATGCATACATTTATTATTATACATACAGTGGGGAGAACAAGTATTTGATACACTGCCGATTTTGCAGGTTTGCCCACTTACAAAGCATGTAGAAGTCTGTAATTTTTATCATAGGTACTCTTCAACTGTGAGAGACGGAATCTAAAACAAAAATCCAGAAAATCACATTGTATGATTTTTAAGTAATTAATTTGCATTTTATTGCATGACATAAGTATTTGATACATCAGAAAAGCAGAACTTAATATTTGGTACAGAAACCTTTGCAATTACAGAGATCATACGTTTCCTGTAGTTCTTGACCAGGTTTGCACACACTGCAGCAGGGATTTTGGCCCACTCCTCCATACAGACCTTCTCCAGATCCTTCAGGTTTCGGGGCTGTCGCTGGGCAATACGGACTTTCAGCTCCCTCCAAAGATTTTCTATTGGGTTCAGGTCTGGAGACTGGCTAGGCCACTCCAGGACCTTGAGATGCTTCTTACGGAGCCACTCCTTAGTTGCCCTGGCTGTGTGTTTCGGGTCATTGTCATGCTGGAAGACCCAGCCACGACCCA
This sequence comes from Coreius guichenoti, assembly GCA_039654105.1. Lineage (NCBI taxonomy): Eukaryota > Metazoa > Chordata > Actinopteri > Cypriniformes > Gobionidae > Coreius > Coreius guichenoti. Next base: position 33,504,907 of record CM077185.1, read on the forward strand.
TCTTCAATGCTCTTACTGAGGGAAGGAGGTTGTTGGCCAAGATCTCGCGATACATGGCCCCATCCATCCTCCCCTCAATACGGTGCAGTCGTCCTGTCCCCTTTGCAGAAAAGCATCCCCAAAGAATGATGTTTCCACCTCCATGCTTCATGGTTGGGATGGTGTTCTTGGGGTTGTACTCATCCTTCTTCTTCCTCCAAACACGGCGAGTGGAGTTTAGACCAAAAAGCTCTATTTTTGTCTCATCAGACCACATGACCTTCTCCCATTCCTCCTCTGGATCATCCAGATGGTCATTGGCAAACTTCAGACGGGCCTGGACATGCGCTGGCTTGAGCAGGGGGACCTTGCGTGCGCTGCAGGATTTTAATCCATGACGGCGTAGTGTGTTACTAATGGTTTTCTTTGAGACTGTGGTCCCAGCACTCTTCAGGTCATTGACCAGGTCCAACAGTTGTTGCCTTCTCACCAAGCTGCTTGCCTATTGTCCTGTAGCCCATCCCAGCCTTGTGCAGGTCTACAATTTTATCCCTGATGTCCTTACACCTCTCTCTGGTCTTGGCCATTGTGGAGAGGTTGGAGTCTGTTTGATTGAGTGTGTGGACAGGTGTCTTTTATACAGGTAACGAGTTCAAACAGGTGCAGTTAATACAGGTAATGAGTGGAGAACAGGAGGGCTTCTTAAAGAAAAAGTAACAGGTCTGTGAGAGCCGGAATTCTTACTGGTTGGTAGGTGATCAAATACTTATGTCATGCAATAAAATGCTAATTAATTATTTAAAAATCATATAATGTGATTTTCTGGATTTTTGTTTTAGATTCCGTCTCTCACAGTTGAAGTGTACCTATGATAAAAATTACAGACCTCTGCATGCTTTGTAAGTAGGAAAACCTGCAAAATCGAAAAAAACCTGTATCAAATACTTGTTCTCCCCACTGTAATAATAATAATAATGTGGTATTAGATGGCTATATAAATTATTTAAAAAAAAAATGTATATACACTCACCTAAAGGATTATTAGGAACACCTGTTCAATTTCTCATTAATGCAATTATCTAACCAACCAATCACATGGCAGTTGCTTCAATGCATTTAGGGGTGTGGTCCTAGTCAAGACAATCTCCTGAACTCCAAACTGAATGTCAGAATGGGAAAGAAAGGTGATTTAAGCAATTTTGAGCGTGGCATGGTTGTTGGTGCCAGACGGGCCGGTCTGAGTATTTCACAATCTGCTCAGTTACTGGGATTTTCACGCACAACCATTTCTAGAGTTTACAAAGAATGGTGTGAAAAGGGAAAAACATCCAGTATGCGGCAGTCCTGTGGGCGAAAATGCCTTGTTGATGCTAGAGGTCAGAGGAGAATGGGCCGACTGATTCAAGCTGATAGAAGAGCAACTTTGACTGAAATAACCACTCGTTACAACCGAGGTATGCAACAAAGCATTTGTGAAGCCACAACACGCACAACCTTGAGGCGGATGGGCTACAACAGCAGAAGACCCCACCGGGTACCACTCATCTCCACTACAAATAGGAAAAAGAGGCTACAATTTGCACGAGCTCACCAAAATTGGACAGTTGAAGACTGGAAAAATGTTGCCTGGTCTGATGAGTCTCGATTTCTGTTGAGACATTCAGATGGTAGAGTCAGAATTTGGCGTAAACAGAATGAGAACATGGATCCATCATGCCTTGTTACCACTGTGCAGGCTGGTGGTGGTGGTGTAATGGTGTGGGGGATGTTTTCTTGGCACACTTTAGGCCCCTTAGTGCCAATTGGGCATCGTTTAAATGCCACGGCCTACCTGAGCATTGTTTCTGACCATGTCCATCCCTTTATGACCACCATGTACCCATCCTCTGATGGCTACTTCCAGCAGGATAACGCACCATGTCACAAAGCTCGAATCATTTCAAATTGGTTTCTTGAACATGACAATGAGTTCACTGTACTAAAATGGCCCCCACAGTCACCAGATCTCAACCCAATAGAGCATCTTTGGGATGTGGTGGAACGGGAGCTTCGTGCCCTGGATGTGCATCCCACAAATCTCCATCAACTGCAAGATTCTATCCTATCAATATGAGCCAACATTTCTAAAGAATGCTTTCAGCACCTTGTTGAATCAATGCCACGTAGAATTAAGGCAGTTCTGAAGGCGAAAGGGGGTCAAACACAGTATTAGTATGGTGTTCCTAATAATCCTTTAGGTGAGTGTATTTTGCTCCATTGTCCCAGAAGAAAAAGACTATACATTTGAACCACATATAAAAGGTTATTTTGTCAATGTTTAGACTTGAAAGCAAACAGAGATGAACTACAAGCAACAAAACTAATTGTGATTTGGTGCGTTTTTTAATTGTACATATATTAACAGCTAAATACTGTAAATCTGAAACCAACTAGAAACAATTAAAGGGACAGTTCACCCTAAAATTAAAGTTCTGTCTTCACTTCAACCTCATGTCGTTCCAAACCTGTATGACTTTCTTTCCTCTGTGGAACATAAAAATGATATTATGAAGAACATTGAAGACCAAAACAACATTGTGCCCAACTGACTTTCGTTATATGGATAAAAAAAAAGACAGAGACATTTTTTCAAAATACCCTCTTTTGTATTCCACAGAAGAAAGTCATACAGGTTTATAAAGACGAGCAAATGATGACCGAGTTATCTTTTTAGAGTGAATTATCCCTTTAATAAACTTATATAATATAACTTACTTCTATAGCATTAATATGATATTATCCTCTTTATTTGTGCAAAGATTGATATGGACTATGGCAATATGGGTCAGACATTTAGACAAATTCTAGCATTGCCATCCAAACCATTGTCTGGGGCGGTCCACTACTGATATCCACTACTGACAATAGTATTATTTAACCAAACGGGGTCATCACTTCCCATACACTCCCACATGTGGGTCTCATTAGCAAGTCCAGAGAAGAAAACAACAATCCACTTACACAACATGCAACACTCAAGACCTCCACCAAAGATCCCTACACAGATAAACGGCCATTATAAAAGGTTGTTTTTGCTTTGAATCTAAAATAAAAATAGAAATAATAAAAAAAAATTAAATAAGATAGAAAGATAAAGCTGAATTCAGAAATTCTTCAGTCAATTGGAAGACAAAACATTAACATTCAATGTCTTCAAGAAAATAATTCAACATTGAATCTTTATTGAACAATCTGTGACCCAGTTTTGCTTGAGAAACCCTGGTGTATATAGAAAGTACATGAGGAGGAGTGCAGGTACCTTGTTACTGGTTATTTAGCTGATGTTTTATTCATTCGGAGACAATGGAAAAACATACAAAGCAGCTTTCATTTCTGCCGCAAGACCACAGCGAACGCTGCGAGTGTGTTAGAAATCAGGAATGGTGAGAGAACATTGTGCTTGGTATGTTTTCTAACTAAACTTGGGTCTCGAGCCAAAGTTTAAATCCCGTCTGGCTAGCGCGCTTCCCATAATGTTTGCGCATTAGGTCAGTAGGCGGAGAGTAGGCAGTCTTTTGTGGCTGTTCAGACACATTTGACCACAAACGTCTACACTATGAAAACAATCCGGTCGAATGCGTTTTCAACTACCTCTGGAAGTGGCCGAAAGTGGACAAGCTCAAAACGTTTTAGACCCCGTTTACACCTGTATTTAGCGTTGTCCACTTGTGATCCGATCGACCAAAATGGTTCTTCAGCTGCACGCATCTGCCACCTTTGAGTCTAACCCATTAGGCTACCACTACCATCCCATTTTGTGTGCCTTATGCATCAGACTTTCACCCAATGGTCCGTAGGTATGACGTCTGAGGCTGAGAATACCACTACCCCAACATCCCCTTTCCCCCGTTACAATACGAAAGAGCAGACATGAGATATCAGGGCTATGAGACGTCAAGCAGTGAAAGTGAGTTACGGCTGCAGGGTCTGAATCAGCAGTGATAATGACTCAGCCTCCTGCCTGGGACTATGGAGTACAGACGGGCAGTCATTACACACTCCCGCTGACATGAGTTATGAGCAGAGATGGCAAACATCTTTGCAGAGGGTGAGAGAAATAATACAAATGAAAATGTACACTATGATAGAACAATAATAAAAAACTTTGACACCAAAGAATTGATTTTTGAATTTTCATTAACCGAGGCATTTAGACCAAAGCAGTCATATTGCTTATAGTCTAGTCAGGTTCAAACGTACACTACTGTTCAAAAGTTTGGGGTTTTGAAAGAGGTCTCTTATGCTCACCAAGGCTGCATTTATTTGAAAAAAATGTATGTATAATGTATAACGATGTAAAGCTGGATTTTCAGCATCATTACTCTAGTCTTCAGTGTCACATGATCCTTCAGAAATCATTCTAATAAGATGATTTGCTGCTCAAGAAACATTTCTGATTATTATCAATGTTAAAAAAACGATTGTGGTTTGTGGAAACCGCAATACCGCAAAAGAATTAGAAATCTTTTGGAACATTATAAACGTTTAAAATTGACCAAATTAATGTATCCTTGCTAAATATAAAAATTCATTTATTTAAAAAAAATCCTTACTGACCTCAAACTTCTCAGAACAGCAGCATATCTAAAATTAGCGGGAAAAATTATGCAAAATTAACAGACGTTCCCACCTTTTGCGTTCATTTGAATATTATTTTCGTAAATTTCAAGCACGTTATATAAATATTTATTGTTAAATAAATGTGTCATTAATTTGAAAATAAATATATAAATAATATAAATAATTAAAATATAAATTTAACTGATACAAATGAGACCAACTCAAAATAAAATATTAATTCCACACATACTGTATGTCATGGTCTTATATGCCATCAGCTGGTCTCTATATATCAGTATCAACCACTGAAAAACCCACATCAGCCTACCCCTTCCGAAAACTTTATCTAGTAAACCATTTGCTATTCCACAGTCTTAAAAGAAGAAGAAGAAGAAGAAGAAGAAGAAGAAGAAGAATTTGCTACATTTATATAGCACTTTTCTCTGCACTTTATGCCTGCTACAGACTGTGTGATTTCGACAATCCTATAAGATCAATACAAATCACACTGTACGACATGGATCTAATAAACTTGGGTTCGACATGTATGTAGATTATACGATGACACCTATTGAATCGTAGGCTATGACGCAAGTTAGTATAGAAGAATAAATCATCATCATGCGCTAGTAGTAAACAAATGGAGCACGATGAAGCGCACTTTGGCAATTGTGGTTTTTATGTGCGCTGAAAAAAAGAGGAAGCGAAAGAGGAGAATATGGACGTGGTCATGGCTAGGGAAAAGAGGCCAACGTGGCATGCAAATGGAGCTTGAGGTAAGTAGTTTTAAGTTTTAGCGCCATGTCGCGTTGATCAAGACGCCATTTCATGGTGCATTTTTATTAACTTGTTCGTAAATGTAGGTCATAACAGCAAACACACTATGAGATGATCATGCTAAATTTCTGACACTGTCAGAAAATTATCGCAGGCTATCTTTGGTCGCAAGACCGTGACAACGTCCGTCTTTGAAACTCTCTCACTGGTAGGACCACCGTTTAGGAGCCACGACCACAGAAATCGCCACGACTGGTCATCTTTCGCCTGGGACAGCCCAAAATCGTATGTACTGTATACTGGGCATTACATATGGAAGGGGGGAAATCTCCTCAACCACCACCAATGTGCAGAATCCACCTGGCTGATTTGATGGCAGCCATATTGCGCCAGAACGCTGACCACACACCAGCTTATTGGTGGAGAGGAGACAGATGAAGCCAATCAGTATATATATGGGGATGATTAGGAGGCCATAATGATGGACAGAGGCCAATGGGCAAATTTGGCCAGGATGCCGAGGTTACACCCATATTTTCTTAATTGGAAATACGTACTGAGGGTAGCAGTGGGTTGCACTGGCATGGGACTGGGTCATACCCTGTCTTTGCCACTTATGCCCCAAACTAATCATCGCCTCCCCTCCAGAGACACAACCTGAGCCATGGACTGTCAATCGGCTCGCAAATGGAAAACGGCCTAAATCAATGGCCTGGAAAAACAAGTGCCAGCTAATTATAGGGAAAAGGGCAGCCAGTGGAAGAGAACATCAACACCTAACATTGGCCTCAATGTGACAATGTGATCTATATGGTCCATCCAGAGAAAGAGAAAAAGAAAAAAGAAAAAAAAAAAAAAAACACACACAGAAACACATTGGAAGCAACAAAGTCCAGGAGACCCACGCTAAGCAAAGTGTCCCATCTAAGCACTCTGCAAATGTGTAGTTATTATTCGAGCCTCTCATTCTGATTTCTCGGCGTATGCTATTATTAGCTGCCTCTGAAATCCAAGTCCACTGAGGGTTCCTCCATCAGCTACTGCTCTCCCATCATGCACCACTCTGAACAGAAGTCCCTTTGATTTTTCTTCTGCATCTTGTGCTGATGAAAATGAACATGTCAACTGATGCCAAATCAAAACCATAACTATGATGATTATAAAAATAGACAATAAAAAACAGTGTCCCAAAGGCAGCTGTCCCTCTAACTTGCAAAGTAGTACAGCAATGCTATCTACACATTTGGTTAATGTTTAATTTGCTCCACAAGGACAAATGGGGGGATTCCATGCTTACATGCTCTTGTCCTTAAACCAGCAAAAGAGAGAAAGATAGGGGAGACTGAGAATGAGGGGGACAGGAGTTTTATAGTTTAGCAGGAATCCTAAAATGTTTACCTTTTGAAGGCTGGTAGGATTAAGTTGTGTCTTATCAATTATTTTTATGGCCACCTGCAGGAAAAAGAGAGAGGAGGAAAAACATTTTACTGCCTTGTTCAATGAGGTCTGACGAGAAGCCAGTAAAAGAGCATTAATTTGATGGTTTTATCTCTACAGCTCAACTCAACATTAGAGTGAATCCCACAAAAGCAGTCTGGAACAAATCCGGCTCATATTTCTACGGAGCCCTGCACATGAAATGCGATATATTGTGGCCACAAATTAAGAATTTGTTCCCTCGATTTAGTAAATTGTGGCCACGTTGTAATAATTTGTTCCCTCGTTTGATTGAACTAAAACATTGTTAATTCATGGCCAAGATATACATATTTTTGCCCCACATGGCATGTGCAGGGCTCTGTATTTTTCATCCCAAAATACAAAGAAAAATTATTAATTAATATATATATAGTGCCATTTTTAATGTAAATTTTACTTACAAAATAGATTGTCTTATTTTTTTCTTGCATTATATCTATTGCCTCTACGTACGTGCTACTGTGACACTGAATAACCAACCAGTTTCTCCATTCATATCTTCATAAAGCTCACCTCTCGTCCTGTAAGAATGTGTCGTGCCAATTTGACCTTGGCAAAGTTGCCCTTGCCGATGGTTTTGAGGAGCCGGTAGTTGCCGATATGTGGCTGCTCATCGGCACAGGAGGCAATGGAGTTCCGACAGCGGGCCCCTGACCGCCCGGGGCGGGACGCCACTTCATTCCGCCCATCTGTGTGTGATGTGGACTAGAGACAGTTGAAAAAAAAAAAAGATGATGAGTAAAGACAAAATACACTACTGATTAAAAGTTTCATGCCTTCAACATTGATGATAATCCAGATCAGCATATTAGAATAATTGAATTAATTCTGGTCAAATAAATGCAACCTTGGACAGCATAAGACACACCTTTTAAAAGCAAACTTTTGAATGGTACTAAGGGTGTGTTCACACTTGTAGTACAGTTCACTTGGTTTGTTTGGTCTGGACCAAAAAAAAAAAAAAAAACCTTTAGTCCCATGCATTTTAACACCGAACCTAAAGATACTGAACCTGAAGGCATAGGGATATGTTCACAACCTGATTGGTCAGTTTTTATTACGTATATTTCGCGACGGAACTTAACGAACATCCAAAACAATGCTGTGTACTAGGCTCGTTGTATGTGCGTAGCCTACATATGATGGTATTTTGACCAGCTGACAACTCGTGAAGAGCTTATAAAATGTGTAAAGAAGTCAAAACAGCAGTATTTGGTCTGTGTTGCGTTCATATTTCGATCAAACCGCACCAGAGTTCGTTTGGAAGCGGGCCGAGACCAATCTTTTCAGTGGTCTCGGTCTGCTTGTTTGGTGCGCACCAGGGTTCGGATGGCAGCGTTCACACTTATTTAAATGAACTGCACTAACAGAGCGATCGCACCAGGGTTCGATTCAATTGAACCAAACATAAGTGTGAACACACTCTAACACTAAATTCTCAGAATGTGTCAGAAAGGTTTGATTAAAATTCTAATCACTTTGGAGTGATTCATCTCTGTATATCGCATTTGTTTTGGTAGTCTGACAGTCGTTAAATGCCAGCCCATGAAAATATAGGGAATGTCCAATGCTGACTGCATGAAGATATCTGAACCCGACAACCTCAAAGAGGAGCTTCGCTGGGGGAAATACCTTCATTTCCTCCCTACAAGGATATATATCTGTGAACCGTGCCAGTCAAATGGTTACAGTCTACATCTGTTTGTGCTACACTACAGTGCCTAAAAAGTTTCCCCTCATGTAAATAAAGTAATCTGGACAAAATGTCAGACGATATCCTGGATTTCTGCTTTGACTTCCTCTTTCGCTGAAAAATACTGAAGCTGCATCCCTTTAGAAATGGTGCTTTTACAAAATGATTGATTTTGCTGATTTTTTTTTAAGACAAGCGTCTTCCTGCCAGTCAAGTATAACTAATACTTGGTCCTTTTTGTACACCATGTGAACATGAAGCTATAAGTGACAGTCCATTTAAAACTATAAGTTTTACATTGAATGTAAAGTTATATGAATGTAAAATAGTGAGTTCGGCTCCACTAACATCTCAAACTGTGGCGAGAGTCAAACAGCATTGCTCAAAAGACAAAAACACACAGCTAGCTCACCGAATCAATAACTGTAATGGATGAGCGGTGATAATTAGTGGCCATGGTTGTAGAAATCTAGCATGTTAGCATCACTGAGCAAACAAAAGGCAGAGATGACACCATTGGCTCGCACAGCGAGGAATCATCTATGATACGTTTTCAAGCAGCATGTAGGTCCATCTGGAACAGAGGGACTTAAATTATCAGACATCTTAATAATAATTTCCAATGTAGATGAACAGCACGAAAAATTAACAAGGTCTCTGTAAACGGGTTGCAGGAAATGAGGTATGACGTGGCTGGAGGCAGAAACAATACATGAGAGGAGACAGATCGACAAGATGTTGCCTGCATCACTGTGAGTCATGCTATGAAAAGAGCTCTAGTGCTTAGAATTGTCTAGTATTAGTAGATCTGGGTGAAGATTACTTAAGTTTGACATTCAAACTCCACAGGTTTTAGTTCTACTATTCATTTAGACATGACCATGATTAGTCATGCAGATTATTACTTAAAGCTGCTGTCCATAACTTTTTTTGGTTAAAATTATCCAAAATTGAGCAAGTACATAACCAGCCAGTGTTCAAAACTATCTCCATACCTTAGCCCGATTCACAACAGCAAGCTTGTAATAATGTGTTATAATTTGAGTGGTACTGGTGGATTTCCGCTGGAAATTCGAGCATGTCTTTGCGTCATTACGTCACGTCTGTACACATAAAGGAGGAGTCCGGCTAGTAGTAGTAGTATCGCATGTGAGGAGCGGACCGCATGTTCCTCACAGCAGCTGGAATAATTAAACGTATCATTTTGATGGCGGATTATAATCCAGAAAGGTCCAAACAACAATCATCAGTGACAACTGGAGATTCACCCGTAGTCAAAAGCAAAATATTAGACTGTACAGAAATTCAAATCTACAGGTAACGCTAATACACACTAAATACACGTAGTCACGCAATGCTGATGTTGTTAACATTAACAATTTGAGTACGAGGTATAACAATACTAATAATTTGCACGGTTTGATGTGATATGAGCTAATCGATCGTTAGATTTAATCACCGTTTGTAGCGCGATTTATTGTTACATTATTTATGCTTTTTTTCTCAGTCGGTCAGAACAAAAGTGGCAGACATGTTACTTGTTCAGATGACATTTTTAATGTCAAACGTATTATTTTGGTCGTACTTCCAAGACGTAGTATAGTATCTGTAATTCTGAAGTTCAGTATCCACACCGGTGCGGTGACAGTCTACACATATTACTCCTCAAAACATTAGATTCATCCGCGCTGAGGAGCCGTGACGATCCACAACCCACGTAAAGATAATCATTCCGTAACTAACTGCAATTCCAGATTTCAAACAGAGATGGCGACAGAGGCAAAACTTACGGACTGCAGCTTTAATCTATTTTGCTCTACAAATAAAAGAATAGTTAAAAAAAAAATCACCTATTATGCTCCACAGAAGACAGAAGGGATAGTAAATGATGACAGAAGTTTCATTTTGAGTTGAACTTCTTCTATAAACTACAGAATCAGTGTGATTTGGATCACACTACAGTAGGCTTGGTGCGATAGTCTGTGTTACCGGTGTTACACAGTGTTCAGCTGCAACACCAGTTACATCACCTGCCCACCATGTCACCGCCTCTCATCATCGTTTTGATTTTTTTATAGTAATAAAAATTGAACGTGTCTGCTTAATCCAGCGTGAGCCTAAAGAGAGTCACAGCACAGATCAGCAGCAGGAGACAGATTTCATTTATCATGTTGAACGAGAGTCACTAGCTGACTGACAAGACGATGGTGAAAGATTTGGTTTCAAAACGAAATGTAAAAGCAATATTTTGGATTTAAACCCAACAGGGAACCTGCAAAGGGTTAGTTGTGTTTTTCTAGTTGTTGTGTTTTTCATTAAGAATAATAATGAACCCACCATTCAAGCAATGCCAGCCCCGAATTGCCGCTAATTTGAAAGCGAAAGTAAAATGCGCACGGGCGTTCATAACGGCGCGTGTCCACTGGCGCAGAGCGAGCGTTTTCAGTTCAATTTGCGACTGTGAAGCTCACACACCATTATTGTGCACATTTTACTTTCGCTCGAAATAGCGATTTAAAAGCAAGGTGCAAAAGAGATGCATCAGGCTCAAATTGTGAAAGAATGGTTGGGAGGGAGCATAAAGAATCATTTTCACACATGAATTGGCCACACCTTAAATTCATTGAAAGTCTTTGGGTTGTGCTGGAGGAGACTTTACAGAGTGCTCAACTCTTGACCAAAAATGGATGCACCTCTTGACGGAAATAACATTTATGCTCCCTCGGCCTGATGCATCTTGACGTTGTCATCCTGGAATATGGCCATGTGTCTTCCTACATGGTTGTTTAAGCTACACACTCCATCAATTAGGGTTAGAAGAACTGTTGCCAAACATATAACATGCTAGAAACATAATAATCACTGCAATAATGATCCAATCATTGAGTCTCATTCACTAATAATTGTGTGGATTCTTTCGTATTTGTACGCACAGGAGAACTGATTCACAAAACGTTTGCACGCACATGAATTTGTTCTTAACCTCGTTCTGATGTTAGTGAATTTGGAGTATTCTAAATGTGCGGCCGCGTGCACAAGGTTAGTCATTTGCATAAAACACACCCAAACCATCTCCATATAAGGGCTTTCCGCATACGCTTTCCTTACAGCCTTTCGTCACTCTCGTCAAACTTGCCGCTGTTCGCAGACGCGCTCTCGCCCAGATCCTCGAGCAATGCCAAGTGTGCCATTCTCACCAGTTCTCACAATAAACACCTTTTATAAAGACCCAGATTACAGACCTCACATTAGCCAGCTGTACATATGCGTATATCAGAGAAACCTCGCAGCTGAAGCTATAACGCAGCTTTTCTTACTCTTTAACTGCATATGATCGAATGTATTTAAGATTAAAATAAATTGTATTATTTAATAATTTCATTATATAATTTTATATATGGATTATATAATACAATTAATGCAATATACTTCAATGTAATTATAGTCATGATGAATTATAATATAACTTCTTAACACAATTATAAAGCCCTACAGAGTAAGTTATTTTTGCGTACGTGTGGTTTCATTTGTTCCTATATTTTTTCGTAAATTTTAGGGATGCACGATATTATCAGTAGGACATTGGAATCGGCCGATAATCGCTTAAAATATAAAAATCGCCATCAGCCGATATGAAAAAATTATGCCGATATACCTTGCCGATATGATAATGTGTTGATATGCGCCTGCAATAACTCACATGTGCAAGGAGTGCTAGCAGTGTGGTCATTCTTGAAGTGAACTTGTATGTCAACAAGCAAATACATCGCATGTATGGTGATTTATATTGACAGTTTTTAAATGCTGCCTTGAATGTGTGAACGCGCGTACAGAAGGACGTGACCGTCAACAGTGACTCCCCACTCTCTAGCGCGTGCAGGCGCAGCAGCCTCCACCGCAGCAGAAGCCTCCTCCAGGTCCTAGTGCCCGCCCGGTAGAATGCTATATATATTTAGTGGGGGCGCTGCTGTTATAGTAATAAAATGAAAAGTAGAATACACAAATAACTTGAAGTTACTTCTTTTTTCTGAATAAATAAAGCAGCAATGATGTCATAAATCACAAGCATGACACTTGTAAATTAAATACTTTTATATACAGTTTATTAATCCGTAATAAAATTGTGATGAAAAATAATCAAAGGAGCTCTAAAATAATTGTAGAATTTTTTATTTGAAGCTAAAGACAGCATCAACTGATGTCATGTCACCCCACTTTATGTGCACAAACGTTAAATCCAAAAATAAAATATTTAGGTTACAACTGCATCTGTCTGGGGTGAAAAATTACTTTATTAGTGTTATTTTCAGAGCTTTTAAAATACTCTTAATATAAAAAGAACTTTATTAACATGTATTTATCTTTAACAAGTATCCTTTTAGTAAGGAGACCTCAGAAATCTGAAACCAGAATGAAAAAAAAAGTTTTTGCTCAAAATGGTGTTGTTTCCAAAGAAAGGGAAAAAAATAAACGTATATCGATATCGGTATTGGTATCGGCATCAGCCAAAATGAGGTGAAAAACATCGGCATATCGGATATCGGCAAAAAAATCCAATATCGTACATCCCTAGTAAATTTTTTTTTTAATTATTACGAAATCTTTGGTGAATTGTGATTTGTTCTTAAAATCATTCGTACGCACATTTCACACACAAATTTGTGAATGAGACCCAATGACTCTTAAGCATTTGCCTATATAAATACAAACAGTGACTTTTTGGCAAGGCAGTGTATGTGTGTGTGTGTATATACTGTATATATGCTGTCAATCAATTAAAAAAATTAATTAATTAATCGCACATTTTTCTGTACTTAATCACGATTAATCTCACCTAACATTAAAGTTTTTAATATATTTTTATGTTGTAATACTTTCACATTAAATCTCCAAAATAATGTAGAAACCAGGCGGGACGGTTCAGATTTTTACCTGCCCTGCTAAAATACACAAAAAACACCCATGTAACCTTGTAAACAGTCCTTTAAGATTTTCAGGTAAATATTTCAGAAATTTTCAGAAAATATACAGAAATGTAATAAAGTTATCAAACACTTCACAGTCTTCACTGCATTATAAATTGAATATAGATTAATCCTTAGGGCGTTTTTACTCTGGGCACGTTTGCTGCAGTCCAAGTCCATTACCAAGTGATATTCTCTTTGTCTTTTGTTCTTTGATTAACATTAATCACATTGTTCCTGGCGCCTCCCGCAGCGTTGGTCTGGTTTCACACTCAACTTGATTCTATCGAACGCTGGTGCATTTGCATTCATCTTACGTCATCACAAACGTGGACGCCGCATGATAGAAAACAGAACGTGGGTCAATATATTGTGTTTTTTATTAATTAGGTGCTATTATGCACAGCTTAGCAAACGACACTTGGGTTTACTATATGTGTGTCACATGAAGGCGGCTTTCTGCTGCTCGCAAAAGAAATCTTTTGAGGACAGTGGATTGCCATTAATTCGCCATCCTGAATGCACTCGCTATGCTCGAATACACTGCAGGCTCGCTCTCGCTCGTATCCAAGGTAAACCATCAACTATCATCCCTTACATGTGTTTTATTGAACTAAATACATCGTCATCGCCATTCACATTGCCAATTTTTCATGCGAACCGTGCCCCGGTTCGAACTAACCTGCCAGTGTGAAAACGCCCATTAAAGGGCGTAATAAATTACAAACATTATTCAGTCAAGAGCAGAAAGTGATTTTCTTTGTCTTTTGTTCTTTGATTAACATTAATCTCAGACAGCAGCAGGTTTATTAGGCTGCTGTCACTTTAAGACCTGAGACACATGACCCGGATCTGACACGCATCCGTTTTTCCCATAGCTCTTTGCGTTCATTTAACACTTTTTAACTAATTTAAGACTGTGCTTACGAGGATAGTCAAAACAGGGATTTTGGCATAATTTTGTGTGTTTTTGTCCGTTCAAGTGCAAAAGAGAACTCAATGCGTTGCTTCGGGTGTTTATTCACGATGACACATCTGATTTTAAGCTACCTGACTGGCGCACTAACCTGGGACTCATTAAGCTGTTGGTTATTAAGTTACACATGTTCAAATGATACTGGTAACAGGAATAAGTGGATGAAATCAAAAGCAATTACAGGAACTGCTCACAAACCAGTTCACAATATGGGGAACACAGCACCAGTTCCCATTACAGATCCTCAAGCCACAACAACTAAAATTATTACAGTAAACTAATAGTGAGTAAATACATTCTTCTGGTCTTAATCCGCCAATGTTATTCCAAAGAAAAAAAAAATGCTTGTCTTCATGATAATCTCACAAATGTACAGTATGTAGCATCCAATCAATTCCCAGTGGAATTGAGTGCAAGTCCAGCACTACATATCTTTTTTTCCACTCAGAAATATGTCACATTACCCAGTAAAAGAAACAGCAAAAAGGTATGTCTTAAATCACACAGAGATATTTTAAACCAACTGTTAAGGTAGAAAAGAAACTTTTTAAATTGTATTATGAGAGCATAGTGCCATATTGTAATTTATGTCATTTATCTCAGCTTTGAGTAATACTGTTTGCAACTAAAAAAGGCAGACTCATTCGATGAATACATTTACATTTACTCATTTAGCAGACGCTTTTATCCAAAGCGACTTACAACTGAGGAATACAGGAAGCGATCCGTCATGAAGAGGCGAAAAATCACAAAAAGTGCCTGAAATACTAAGTTTTGGGCATTACCAAAACTTAGTATAGCAGTAAATAGAAACTGGTTAACTTGATTAGATGAAATAAGGATACATTTAGCCATCTAAACAGGGGGTTTAAAAAGTCTGGTCTGATTTGTAGAAAAGCAGTTGTTGAGTCTGTACTATGTTTTTTTCTTGGCTAATTAGACATTGAACACTTAAATCTTAGACGCATTAAATTAAATGCATTAAAAAAAACATCAAGCGCCACGCCTGAAACTGTTAACTGAAGTTTCCAGAGCAAAACCATTTAAAATCATTATTTAGGACCACGAGAGATCCTTAAAAAGACTGTGCCCTAAATTCTCACTCTAGGACAAATGCTCTCATCTAGGACATTCTAGAGCGCAGAGTAATATTTCTCTATCGCTACATGCAAGCAACCCATAAAAACATTATTGCTGATAAGATCTCAGAATAGTTTCACTTTAAATGTCTCAATACAGCTTCAGTTAAAGCAGTATTCAGTCAATATCTGATGTTACAATGCAATCTGTCGGTTTTTACACCTTTTAAGCGGCTAATCACAACATTCACTGTAGTTCTGATTAAACATTTCCCAAATATGCTCTAAAACCTCACAGCTTGGACCGGTTTCTAGTGGATTATACATTAAAACCTTCCCGTGTCAACAAATCTGCTCCCTCTCTGACTCTGAACGGCTTTGCACATTACAAAAGACTCATTACGAACAGCCTTTTCCTTCTATCCTAAATTTAATCAGCTTAATTAAAATGAGTAATTAGCACTTACTATAGTTATGCGGTGCCTCTTGACAGAGTGGGAGCCCTTCATTCTAGCATTGGCGATCTGAATGGCATCAAAACTGACAATCGCTCTGTTTTTGTGATGCTGACAGCTCATTGATCGCCTAGCACAAACCGATGCTCAGAGGAGCATGAAAACATTTCCGACACTTGTCGTTAGAGGTCCGACGGGTGCAGATGATTTGAGCTTTCTCTCTCTCACTCTTTAACTCTCTCTGGGTACCAAAGAAGGGGACAGTCGTCACTCAAGGACTAACCAGTGGTGAGACTGCATAATAAAGCAGGTAAGGTCTCCTCGCTTATCTGTTTGTCCCTTTTCTAACCAATGACGCACAAGAGCTCCAGCACAATAAACTTAATTTATACAGCCCTTTTTATAGATACTGTAACTCAAAGAGCTTTAAAAACAAGTGGGGCATTCAATTTTCTATTTTCATTTTTTTTATTATGGATGCAATTTCAACACTACATGACCAAATGTTAATAGATAGTGTTATATTTAATCTAAAACTACTGAAGCAATGTTTCTTGTATTCTTATCATGCATGCAATGTGTATGAACTCCTTGATTGCTAACATGGAATATACCTGTACTTTTAGATATTTACCACTTGCGAGAGTTGCGAAAAGTTACAGCTAAAACAAAAACTTGAAAAAAGGTGACCGGTCACATCGCCTGCACTTATACAGCCTTGTACATTCATACACTTCATACAAATTTAAACCTGAGAAATAAGAATTCTCTTTAAACTTAAAAAAAAAAAATGCAAGTTTCCTTCAGGTCATGTGACATGCTGTGTGGAAAAAAATGGGTGACACTTTATTTTACAGTGTCCTTGTTACATGTTACACGTAGTTTCTATAGAAATTACTATAAATTATAATTACATGCAACTAACCCTAAACCAAACCTAATCATAACCCTATAGTAAGTACATGTAGTTAATTAATATTACTCAGTACTTAAATGTATAATTACACTGTATGACACCTTAAAATAAAGTGTAACCGAAAACTTTACATTGTGTCACTGCAGTGAAAACAGTGTTACACTATATACTTTTAAATATCATTATGGTTGAAATATTGCTACTCTGACTCGGAAACTACTCGGAAAACTCGTTTCATGTCATAGGAAACACTGTTACACTGTACCTCTGCAGCGGAAAAATTGTTACAAACTATCATTGCAGATGAAATACAGTGTAACAATATCACTCTAGCAGAAATGCTACTACACTGTATCAATATGTAGATTTTCTTTCACATTGTATCAGTAATAGAAACATAGTTACAAATACTGTTACACGTTACAATTGTAGTGGAAATACTGTTACATTGTTGCTAAATAACGTTACACTATCACAGTAGTTAACGAAACGGTTACACGGGAGCAAAAACAGTGTTTCACACTATAAGAAACAGTTACATTGTACAACTGTAGAATATGTACATCGGAAATATTGTATTACTGTAGTGGAAAATACAGTGTAACATCACAGAAATACTGCCACATTGTATCAAAACGCTGCAGAAAACAATGTTACATTCTATCAGTGTAATGGAAACACTTATGATGTATTGGAAATATTGTTAAATATCATTATAGCAGAAAACAATTGATGATTGTTACTTCGTAAAATTGTACACTGTTACAGAAATATTGTTACACTGTATCATTGTTACATTGTAGCGGAAATATAGTTACTCTATCAAGGTAGTAAAAAAAGTTTACAATGGAGTTGAAACAATGTTTCGAACTATAGAAAACATTGTTTCAAATCCATTGTAAACTTTTTACTACCTTGAGTAACTATATTTCCACTAAAGTGTAACAATGTTACATTCTATCAGTGTAATGGAAACACTTATTATAAATATTGTTAAATATCATTATAGTAGAAAACAATTGTTGATTGTTATTCTGTAAAATTGTACACTGTTACATTGTGGCAGAAATATTGTTACACTGTATCATTGTAGCGGAAATATAATTACTGTATCATCAAGGAGGTAGTAATAAAAAAAAGTTTACAATGGAGTTGAAACAATGTTTCGAACTATAGAAAATATCGTTACATTGTTCCTCTGTAGCGAAAATATCGTTACACTGTTCCTCTGTAGCGAAAATATCGTTACAATGTATAATTTTAGTGGAAATACAGTGTGTAACTATCACTCTAGCAGAAATTCCGCTACACTGAATCACTCCAGAGCAAACATTGTTAGTCTGCATCAGAAATACTGTTAGAGGAAGTCGCATGAGGGTGACTTGACAGTTCTTTTGCAGAGTGAAGCTGCGCGTGAGAGTCACGCCGTGATGCGCCCCGATGTTTATTCTTAATCTGTGTCACACCGACGGACAAGACTACTTGCCTATGGAGCGATGTAAAACATGAGTTTCATAACTTTAGAGAATGTCACAACTATAGGAAGCACGTTCACAACCCTGCTGATAGTTTCATCAACATATGTAGCGCGAGTGTGCACGCTCTAAAGTTGAAAAATGAATAGGAATTTGCATCCATCAAATAAAGGCTGTGAAATCCCAGAGAACATCAATGGAATTAACGGGGCTTTTCATACTCACGTTTTCTGTATCTCTCTCATTGACAGTAGGTAGTGGTGTTCTAGTTGACATTTTAATGTGTCTTTATCTCCAAAGTGGATCTTGCAGTCCAAGTCTGTCTGATCACAGCAACCTTCAGTTTGCAGGGTGGACAGCTGCCGGGCACCAGCTGATGAAGATCATGCATTCGATCGACATCAAGACCAAATTCCAGCAAAAATAAAAGATCCAGGTTAATGCAATACTTTATCCAGACGCATAACGGCACAACAGGTCACCGGTGACACAAAGGAGCAACTCTCCACAAAGATCTGGCAACCAACAGGTCATAACCAATATTACTTTAAAAAACTTTGGGAAAAGTGCCTATTGTAAACTAAGCACAAACAGTTCACAGGCCCCTCAGAAACTGCACACAGCGTTCAGACAAGGAAAAGGGGAGGGGGGCGTCCGCTTAAAACCCGGTTCTGGATCTTGATGTAAGCTTTCCGAATGCGCAGTCTGTCCCTTGACTCCAGACAATCTGCTCTAAATCACTCCGGGTTGATTAAATTCCTCCCATCCCGAAGTGTGGGTTTGCCAGTCCAGATAGAGCTCAGTCCAAGATGGCTGCGTGCTGGCTGATGGTGCCAAGCCAAACCCAGCGCAGCGCAGCCGGAGGAAGTGAGGACAGAGGCGGCTGCACAAGCTCATTGGCCGGCGCGGAGCTGTTAGTTGTTGCTGGGGTGATTACTAAGGAGAAAAATGTACCTGTAGCACAAAAACCCGGCAAAATAACTCAGTGGTACCTCAATGGTCCATGCTCCGATCGCTCATTCAGTGATGTTCGTAACCATGAGCATGCAGGAATGTGGAAAATACATATATAACACTTAATAGTTTAGAAAATGTCAGAGAATGTTTTACCATGTTTTTGAGCATGTGCCATTGTACATATGAGTATAATGTAAATCTATGGTAAATAAATATAAAAATCACTATAATAGTACTTTCTTGTGCTGTTTACATTATTTCCAATTATATTAACTGCTTAAAGGGATAGTTCACCCAAAAACGTCTCACCCAAAAATTCTGTCATCATTTACTCACCTTCAAATTGTTCCAAACCTGTGTGAATTTTTTTATTCTGCTGAACACGAAAGAAGATGTTTCAAAGAATGTCAGTAACCAAACAGTTCATTGACTTCCATGGTATTTTTTTCTCCATACTATATAGAAAGTCAGTGGGGTCCATCAACTGTTTGATTACCAATATTCTTTAAAATATCTTCCTTTATGTTCAACAGAAGACAATTCATAGAGGTTTGGAACAACTTGAGGGTGAGTAAATGACAGAATTTTCATTTTTGGGTGAACTGTCACCATCCTACTAGCTAGCAGGACACTTTGCGCTTTTTATTTATCGCCTTTTTTCATATCACATATTTTAGTAATCATTATACATTAGGTATCA
This sequence comes from Coreius guichenoti, assembly GCA_039654105.1. Classification (NCBI taxonomy): domain Eukaryota; kingdom Metazoa; phylum Chordata; class Actinopteri; order Cypriniformes; family Gobionidae; genus Coreius; species Coreius guichenoti. The sequence goes on from CM077185.1 coordinate 33,524,956, forward strand.
TTCGAAAGCTTATGAACTCAAAATTCATCCCGTTTTGAAATCGGACGGTACTCTAAATTCTTTTAGCGGGCTCCTCCCTAGTGGACAGTGTCAGGTTTCATATTACAAAATTTATTTTAAGTACTTTATAATCAAAACCTTTCTAATCTTGACAAAACACATATCGTCGGAAGTCTCAAGGTTCCATATTTTGTGATAGAAGTGATATTTGGACAGAAATTTATTAATTTGTTATAGAATGCATAAAAAAGTCAATGACATCCTGTGGCTATCTTTGGTACAGCGCCTAAACAAAATCTCATAGAAACTTTAATTTTTGTGATATCAACTTCAAATTTGGAACACAATTTGGTTAGACACGTGGCTTTGATTTTATAGTAATTTCAGAGTAAAAATTATTTAGTAAAATCTGCATTTTTTAAAAAAAAAAAAATTTAGTACAGTACATTTGATTTACAGTAAATTTAAACTTCCAAAACTTTATTTATTTATTTATTTTTTTAAATAATGAAATAATCTCCTGAGTGTCTTCTTTGAAAAAAAAAGACCAAACATAGGTCTATATTCCAAAGCATTCTTTAATTACAACCATTTAAGTTTGGATAGTGCATTTTCACGCTTATTCTCAAAAAGGGGGGTGACAGTTGGGGTTAAGTTACTTGCTCTATCAAGATTCAAGTGTTTATCTTTTTTGACTGAGGTTTCTTTTGTACAAGGTTCAAGTACTTTTAAAGCTTAAATATTATTTTTTTAAAGGGAACAGCTCTCATGGCTGCACACAAACGCAGACACATGACATCCCCACAACGGCTATTTTGCTGTGTATTGTGTTTCTGACATGCGAGAGAGGATGAGCCGCACCTTTAGCTGTGCACTTCCTGTGAGGCCACCTCACTTAACAGAAAGAAACTAGATATAGGCTATACAGTAAACAGATTTGTACAGTGAAAGTGAATGTATGGGACCACTTTCAGGTCTCAGTAGAGTGTATACAACAAAAGTTAAAAGAATTATCTCAAATGAACACAGAAAAAAATAAACATCCACTTCCAGGAAACTGAATTTGCAAATCTCAAACACTCACTTAATATCCAATGTGTTACTACTGATTTGATGGCATGCAAGATTTAAAGGGATAGTTCACCCAAAAATTTAAATTCTGTCATTATCTTATTGCCCTCAAGTTGTTCCAAATCTGTATGAATTTCTTTCTACTGCTGAAAACAAAACAAAAAAAGATATTTTAATTATTGACTGCCATAATATTTTATTTTCCATACTACGGAAGTCAATGGGGTCCATTAACTGTTTGGTTACCGACATTATTCAAAATATCTTCTTTTGTGTTCAGCAGAAGAAAGAAACTCATACAGGTTTGGAACAACAACATTTCCATGATGAAAGATTATTTGAGGGTATAAACAATGTCCAAACATACATGATCCAAATGTCAAATAAAGTAATACTGTCGTGAATCTAATTTAAAAAAAAAAAAAAAAAAACTGAAGAAAACGCCTCTTGGATATTTTCCCAGCATCTTTAAAATTAACATCATCTCACCTCATGGTACAACTGTTGTAGTGTTGGTTGACTTTTTTTTTTTCTTTCACTATTCCTGATCACTCACTGCCACCTAGTGGTTATAACTGAGCATTTCCCTTTGAGGTTGTGTTTTCTGATGACTAGGTTGAGAGAATTAATTTTTTTAATTCATAAAAATATATATTATTTAATAGAAATGCCCTCAAATACTTTCTACAACAAATAATAATTAATCAAATAATACATCTAGATCTAAACTGCTATGTGTAGGAAATCCTAAAGTTTGGAGAGGTTTGGAAGTTGTCATTTCCAGAAGTTCAAAGAAAGTTTTGATGGCTTTTGGATTTGTTGTTTAGCAAATAAATAAAACCAGGGGGGATGAAAAACAATACACACGCAAACTACGTTAAAACAGGTAAGACTGGCTTTGTCGTGTAAGCAAAAACAGAACATGGAGGATAAACGCATCTGTGTTTAAAACATAAGCTCATTCCCTGGACTTCGCTCAGAAATGACTCATAACAGAGAATTACTGTACTATTACGCTGACATGCCTGTTATGCGTAGTGAAGGTGATTTTTAAAGCAAAACATTAGAAAAATAAAAGCAACTCTTGAGATTCAGAAATTCTTTTTGTCTAGCTATTATAGGCTATATTTCTTTAATATCACATGATACATGCCACCTTTTTAATCCCGACTGGATGAGATTTTGTGTCATACAAACGTTTAGGGTGTGGCAATTGATTTGTTGGCCCTAGTTACACATAGGCCTACATTAAATAAAAATGCTAATATGCAATGAAAAAAGCCACCATTTTTTGTTGGGATCTCAAGAGGGTATGAAGACCTAGCGGGGAGTCACTTATTGCTCACATTTTATGACAGTCATCGAGCAAAGTTCATTTATAAGTGATCTGTCATCGTCCGCTGCAACAGGTGAGCGCCGAGGATCGACTTTCCCATTTCTCCAGACATCCGCGCATTTCTCCAAAGTTCTGGACGAGCTTTAATCATGGCCACAAACGTCCAAGAAAACTTATATGATCAAATCGACGAGAGGACCGAAAACATATATGAGAAGCCGTACTTGAACACAAACAGTAACTCAGAGCCGAAATATGAGAATCAAGGCGCGCGCGAGGAGCCGATCTACAGCACGGTCAATCAACCGTCTCCAGACTACATGGATACGAGAGAAACAACTCAAGAAGAAGAAGAAGCTCAGCTTTCACCCTCTAGTGAACGAGGAGAGCAGATCGAAAGCGAGATGATGGTGGCGTCCCTGCAAAATGGAGATGGATACGGGTCCGGGAGGTCTTCATCTTTAGAGGGAACTGGAGACCCTTGCTATGACCAGCCCTCACTGGTCCACGAAGACCTGCTTATGGCTTACAGTCTCCCAGAAGACGGATCTCCAGAGCCGGAGGAGGTGGTTGACTACAGCCTGAAGAGCGTGGAGAACAACGCCGTGCAGCAGAAGACCACTGAGGTTACCGACCCTAACCAGCCTGATATTGCGCTTTTTGCCAAGGTAAGGTGCTGGTGGTTTATTTGGGGATGCGTTTGACAACTACAAAAAATAAGCGGAACTTTCTTATTTTATCTTAAAGAAAGCTATTAAAGTTGGCGTTACTACATTTCAGAGTCTAAAGGTCAGCTGGGTGTGGTTTGGGACAGTGATGTGGTTTGTCATATTGCTGCTTACCTTTGACCAATGAAGACAATGTGAAGACATAATTAATGTTCACTCCATCAGTGGTTTTTAATTGCTGAACCCCTACACTGTAAACCCGAATAAATTGGCAAAACTCAAAAAATTGAGGCAATCAGTTGCCTCAAATTTTTTAAGTTAAGAAATTTTAAGTTTAAGTAAGCAGAACTTACATATTTTTATTTTGTAATCATACATTTTAATTGCTCTGAACTTTAAATATTTGAGTAAGTTAATTCATACATTTATCAGATTTTTAGTAGTGGAAACATGACTTGCTTTAACTAGCTAATTCAATAAACTGTTAATTGCTTACACAATGCTTTAGTAGCATTAGCATAGCACTTGCTGAATGAGGACAGCAATATAATTTTAATCAATTTAATTTAACATATCTGTTCTCAAACCAGGCTTATGCTCCACCTGTCACCATGATGGTAACCCTTCAAAAAAACCGACATAACAGAAACTCTTCTAAACTAGCATAACAAAACATTAAACACTACTAAATCTCCCACTTAACATTAATCTTGCGCAACAAACATAATATAACACTTAAATTTGGCATTTACTCTCCCTTTTGAGTGTTATGGCAAAGCATGCTGGGAAATAGAAATCCCAGCCCAGTTTCGGTTAAATTTAAGTTAAATTAAAAGAAACAAGTTCATAAAACTCAAAACAATGAAACAGTTCAGATTACTTAAAATGTGTTGGTTTTGAGAACTCAAAAGAAAAAGAAAGTTCTAAATACTCATAAAAGTTAATTTGATTAAACTAATTTGTTTAATTTGAGTTGGCTCTACTCAAACCAATTAATTAGTTTGAGCGTTAGGGTTTACAGTGAGGCCTACTTTAATGTTATATCATTTAATAATGCATAACACATTCAATTTTAGTATATAAACTCAGATGTTAAATAATTTAAGATCTGAGTTTATATAGCTACTAACATTGTTAAATAATTTACCATCTGAACTAAATTTGTATTTTTTTTTTAAATATTACAAATTATAATAATCATAATTATCATAATAATAACACATTATGTTAATAAAATTAATTGAATTTAATTTAATTTTGTTTTTTACATTTTATTTGGCTTTGGCTTTGTCTTTTCAATCATAATCTCTCAAAACTCATTAGGGAAACTCTCAAAACAGTGGTAACCTTAAGTCTGCCTTAAAATGTTAAGTTCATTGAAATTTTTTTTTTGAATGAATGAATGAATGAATGAAAGGCTTTATTTCGAACATGTAAAAAAATAATTCAATAAATGCTAATAGACGAAAGAAAAAAACAAAAACAAATATACAAAAAAAAAAAAAAAACAGAAAGCAAAACAATTAAAAAATTGAGGTAATACAATGAAGGAGATACAAGAAGTTTTAATAAATAGAAACTCAAAATATTGTTATCTGAACCACATAAATTATCTATTACTGTAAAAAAAAAATATTGTTGGTTTAACTTAAAAAAAAGTAAGTTACCGGGTTGCCTTAAAATGTTGAGTTCACTGAAATTAAAAAAATGAGTTTATACAATGAAGGAGATACAAGAAGTTTTAATAAATAGAAACTCAAAATATTATGTTATCTGAACCACATTAATTATCTAAGCTGATCTGACAAAAGATAAAAAGTTGTGTGTTCTTGGAATTATGAATTCATACTATCTTATTAAATAAAAAACAGTTTTGACATTAAAGATGCAAAAGATTATCAGTCTGAAATTATGTTAATAGAAGTTTTATGAATGTAAATATCTCAAGCAGGTAGTTCATGATTCGGTAAATAAAAAAATGTTAAGCACAATGGCCTAAAATTTACAGAAAAGATTGGTAAGATTCATTTAGGTACCATGTTCCTCTTGATCATTAACTTCAATGGAGCTTTCAAAGGTTTCTGTGCTTGCTCACAGCCCGTGTATGTCAGTAGTTATACATTCTGAACTGATTGCATCGCCATTCATTTTCCTTTAGAAGGTTTACTGTGACAGGCAATATGAATAATCATTAACTCTGGGATCCGTACAGTCATGGAAACCAGGATGAACTCCTGACCTGAGGATCACTTCAGTCTGTGTACATGACACGGTCACTCAGCCGACTGAGCAACTGTGATTCAAGGCTCATGTTCATGTTTATATCACACTACATGACAAACATGGCATCAAGAAGAATTTTATTTTTAATGGTTCATAATTGAAAATAAGATAAAATGACATGGATGCACCAGTGAACATAGCGTGATAAAGGTTTTATAGCGTGAGAAACAGGCATTTCAGGCATTGCATAACTATATTATGGCCACATATAATCATAAAAAAGAAGGAATAAAAAAGTTTAAGTTGTTGTTGAGCGGTACAACATCAGATTGCTTTTGTTATAAAGCCTGATAGAAAACTCACATAAATGATTGCAAACAAAAATCCATAACAGCATTTGTAAAATTAATGTTGGCCTTGGTTATGAATTGAATCTTATTGGCTTTAAGCCTATTGGCTCAAATGCCAGAATGACCTGCTGAAGGCAGATGATTATGATTGAAATTGACATATCCACCTTTACTAAATCTTACAGATGTTGGTGTTACTGATTAGATTCAATATTGACATATTAAAATGCACATTTACTCCTTATGTTTAAAGTGTGTAGTATTTGTTTTAACTCCTGTTATTAAAAAGGATTTAGGTTCAGTATTGTTTCCTAAGTCTCACTGAAACCACTTCAAAGGCCCGTTCACACCAAGGACAATAACGATAACAATAACAATAAAGATATAGTTCTAAAAATCATCGTAAATATAAAATAATAGCAGAGTCCACACCACAATGATAACGAGTGTGAGCATTTAAAGCAGCATTTATAATAAACTAATAAACAGAACGATAATGTCCGCTGGTGTGGACGCTATAGTTATCTTTATAGTTATCGGTTTTGGTATATATATATATATATATATATATATATATATATATCTCAAAAGAGTCTGATTTAGTGACATTAGTGGCCATTTCTGGCCTTTAAATGGACCAGCAACGTGATAATCAGATACAGATAATCAGACTCTCCCACACATTTGCAACTTTGATTAAACAGAATGTCAGGCTGTAAACGATTCCTCAAGTGTGACCTTAAACATTTAAGAAACATATTTTAAAACACTTAATGGACTTTGGCTGAGCCAAAACACTCCAGCAAATGTGCACAAGGCAGAAGTTAATTATTCATTGCAGTGATTACATTGATCCTGTTAGGAACTGAGCCATGAAAAAAAGAGACTCAGTTTGAGACTCATGCTAAGGAATTTCCTTACCAAGAATGTTTTGTTGGAGTCATTCTGAATCTCTTCATTGAATTCTTATTCCAAGGTGAAAGGTGATCTTATAATGCAACTCGGACACATCATCAGTGATGTAACCTGCAGTTATAGCGTGTTTGAATAATGAAATCCATGTGCTTTTACATCAGAATTGTTTTTTAAATTGTTTTACATCATGATTAACAAAATATAATTTTCTAGGAATTTACTGTATGTAAAGACACTGTAGTCTTTCCTGCATCAGGTTTAAATTACAACAACACTGAAGCATTATTAGTTGCTATTATTAGTCATTCATATATTTACAGTATATATAGACAGTATATTTCCAAAAAACGTAGGAAAATAATATACCACTTACAACTGAATCCTATATTGAAGCATGGATATTGTTTTTTCTTCCAGTAGAGGGGGCTGCTCAGCCGACTATGATAAAATGCCAATGCATCTTTCCTCTTTTAGCTCACACATTCTTTTTCTGGAATGTGATGATGTTATCATGTCCATATCCATTCAGATTCAACATCTTTATCACTAGGGCCCTTAATAAGATGTAAAAGCATAATATAATGAGATTTAGGACAGACCTTTTAGCAGGATCATTTTAATAAATGGCACCATGTGATTTGGTCATTATCTTTACAGACGCAGCAGTTATAGTGTTTTGTTTCTAATCACTATTCATCATTTATATAGAGCAATTTATACATTAATACAGAGCAATGTACAGTACACTTAAATGTAAAATTCACTTTGAGTAACCTGAGGTTAAGTGACAACAGTAATGATAGTTGGATCCACAGTTGCAGAGTTTGATTACTATTTTTCAACTAGTTTGGTTACCAGTTCTCTCTCTCTCTCTCTCTCTCTCTCTCTATATATATATATATACACACACTGAACAAAATTATAAACGCAACACTTTTGTTTTTGCCCCCATTTTTCATGAGCTGAACTCAAAGATCTAAGACTTTTTCTATGTACACAAAAGGCCTATTTCTCTTAAATATTGTTCACAAATCTGTCTAAATCTGTGTTAGTGAGCACTTCTCCTTTGCCGAGATAATCCATCCACCTCACAGGTGTGGCATATCAAGATGCTGATTAGACAGCATGATTATTGCACAGGTGTGCCTTAGGCTGGCCACAATAAAAGGCCACTTTAAAATGTGCATATACACCATTCAGGCATAACATTATGACAGTTTAAGTGAACAACACTGATTATCTCTTCATCACGACACCTGTTAGTGGGTGGGATATATTAGGCAGCAAGTGAACATTTCGTCCTCAAAGTTGATGTGTTAGAAGCAGGAAAAATGATCAAGCGTAAGGATTTGAGCGAGTTTGACAAGGGCCAAATTGTGATGGCAAGACGACTGGGTCAGAGCATCTCCAAAACTGCAGCTCTTGTGGGGGTGTTCCCGGTCTGCAGTGGTCAGTACCTATTAAAAGTGGTTTATAGGAAAAGGAAAGAACAGTGGTGAACCGGCGACAGGGTTATGGGTGGCCAAGGCTCATTGATGCACGTGGGGAGCGAAGGCTGGCCTGTGTGGTCCGATCAAACAGATGAGCTACTGTAGCTCAAATTGATCAAAAAGTTAATGCTGGTTCTAATAGAAAGGTGTCAGAATACACAGTGCATCGCAGTTTGTTGCATATGGGGCTGCATAGCTGCAGACCAGTCAGAGTGCCCATGCTGACCCCTGTCCACCGCCGAAAGCACCAACAGTGGGAACGTGAGCATCAGAACTGGACCACGGAGCAATGGCGTGCGTGGCTTACCTGGGGAACACATGGCATCAGGATGCACTATGGGAAGAAGGCAAGCCGGCGGAGGCAGTGTGATGATTTGGGCAATGTTCTGCTGGGAAACCTTGGGTCCTGCCATCCATGTGGATGTTACTTTGACACGTACCACCTAGCTAAGCATTGTTGCAGACCATGTACACCCTTTCATGGAAATGGTATTCCCTGGTGGCTGTGGCCTCTTTCAGCAGGATAATGCGCCCTGCCACAAAGCAAAAATGGTTCAGGAATGGTTTGAGGAGCACAACGAGTTTGAGGTGTTGACTTGGCCTCCAAATTCTCCAGATCTCAATCCAATCGAGCATCTGTGGGATGTGCTGAACAAACAAGTCTGATCCATGGAGGCCATGCACCTCGCAGATTACAGGACTTAAAGGATCTGCTGCTAACATCTTGGCGCCAGATACCACAGTACACCTTCAGGGGTCTAGTGGAGTCCATGCCTCGACGGGTCAGTGCTGTTTTGGCAGCAAAAGGGCGACCAACACAATATTAGGAAGGTGATCATAATGTTATGCCTGATCGGTGTATATGAAGCTAATTTAGACACCCCGTGGAGTAAATATATCTGGCCTAGGAAAATCTTCACCATTTATCCAAATATTAGTAAAAAATTTGTTAAAGATTTTGTAATCTAGTTTATATTTTTATTTTTTCTATGCATTTTTTGTATTGTAAAATAAAACCTGTAGCTGTAGTTAAATTTCGTTTTGCCAAATAATTTTGTCAGATAAATATCTTAACCAAGTTTAGTGTTTTGTTCTTCCCTCATATTTAAAATAAATTTTTTAAAAATATATGAAATATTTTCCTCATATTTTGATGGTTAAATTGTCATTTAAACAAATTTCCCCTCAATTTTGTTGTGACATGTGAAGGCCAAATATGGTAAGCCATACTCAGAATTTGTCCTGCATTTAACCCATCCAAGTTAGTGCACACACATGAGTAGTGAACACACACACACGGCAAACCATAGACATACACACCCGGAGCAAGTTCTGTACTTCGATGTTCGATTGGGTTCAAGTTTGGGCTCTGGCTGGGTCACTTAAGGACATTCGTCCATAAGCCACTCTTGCATTGTCTTGGCTGTGCGCTTAGAGTCTTAGGGTGTGCTTATTGTCCAGCATGATGCTGCTCCCACCACAATTTACTCCTTTAGGTGCTTTTTTGCAAATTCCAAGTGAGTTTTCATGTGTCTTCACTGAGGAGAGGCTTGGGTCTGGCCACTCTGCCATAAAGGCCAGATTGCTGGAGTGTTGCAGTGATGTTTGTCATTCTGTAAGTTTCTCCCATCTCCATATATGATCATGGAGCTCATTGATTGCTTAGTTTGGCAAAAAGACCAGCTCTAGGCTCTTATTCCAAACTTCTTCCATTAAAGATTATGGAGGCCACATGCTCCTGTGAACCTTCAATGCAGCAGAATTTGTTTTGTAGTCTTCCTCAGATCGGTGTCTCGACACAATCCTGTCTCTGAGCTCATCAGCCCATTCCTTTGACCTCATGACTTGGTTTTGACCTTTTATTGCGTGCCTTTGCCACAGGTTAACTCTGCTTGAAGTGAAATTGGAATGATCCTGTGCTAAATTTCAAGTGTCCTAGAAAAGGGTATGAATACTTATGCAATGTAATTATTTCAGTTTTTTATTTTTAATAAATTTGCTAAGTGGTCGCAGATCTGTTCTTTGCTTTGTCATTATGGTGTATGGAGTGTAGATTGATGTGAAAGAAAATTAATTTAAAGTAGTTTCACATAAGGCAGCAACATAAAGTGTGAAAAAATGAAAGGGTATGAATACTTTCACAAGGCACTGTATATATATATATATATATGGGCCTTATATAAATATATATAAGAGATAAAATAAAAAAAAGTAACTGTGCTACACTGGACGATATGCAGTTAATTGAGACTACTGACTAGTGGTGTACTATATATTACCACCAGGTGTCAATAGTCTTAACTGCATATTGTATATTACATTTTTATTACAAACCCAATTCCAAAAAAGTTGGGACACTGTACAAATTGTGAATAAAAACAGAATGCAATGATGTGGAAGTTTCAAATTTCAATATTTTATTCAGAATACAACATAGATGACATATCAAATGTTTAAACTGAGAAAATGTATCATTTTAAGGGAAAAATAAGTTGATTTTAAATTTCATGGCATCAACACATCTCAAAAAAGTTGGGACAAGGCCATGTTTACCACTGTGTGGCATCCCCTCTTCTTTTTATAACAGTCTGCAAACGTCTGGGGACTGAGGAGACAAGTTGCTCAAGTTTAGGAATAGGAATGTTGTCCCATTCTTGTCTAATACAGGCTTCTAGTTGCTCAACTGTCTTAGGTCTTCTTTGTCGCATCTTCCTCTTTATGATGCGCCAAATGTTTTCTATGGGTGAAAGATCTGGACTGCAGGCTGGCTATTTCAGTACCCGGATCCTTCTTCTACGCAGCCATGATGTTGTAATTGATGCAGTATGTGGTCTGGCATTGTCATGTTGGAAAATGCAAGGTCTTCCCTGAAAGAGACGACGTCTGGATGGGAGCATATGTTGTTCTAGAACTTGGATATACCTTTCAGCATTGATGGTGCCTTTCCAGATGTGTAAGCTGCCCATGCCACACGCACTCATGCAACCCCATACCATCAGAGATGCAGGCTTCTGAACTGAGTGCTGATAACAACTTGGGTTGTCCTTGTCCTCTTTAGTTCGGATGACATGGCGTCCCAGTTTTCCAAAAAGAACTTCAAATTTTGATTCGTCTGACCACAGAACAGTTTTCCACTTTGCCACAGTCCATTTTAAATGAGCCTTGGCCCAGAGAAAACGCCTGCGCTTCTGGATCATGTTTAGATATGGCTTCTTTTTTTGACCTATAGAGTTTTAGCCGGCAACGGCGAATGGCACGGTGGATTGTGTTCACCGACAATGTTTTCTGGAAGTATTCCTGAGCCCATGTTGTGATTTCCATTACAGTAGCATTCCTGTATGTGATGGCCGTCTAAGGGCCCGAAGATCACGGGCATCCAGTATGGTTTTCCGGCCTTGACCCTTACGCACAGAGATTGTTCCAGATTCTCTGAATCTTTGGGTGATATTATGCACTGTAGATGATGATAACTTCAAACTCTTTGCAATTTTTCTCTGAGAAACTCCTTTCTGATATTGCTCCACTATTTTTCGCCGCAGCATTGGGGGAATTGGTGATCCTCTGCCCATCTTGACTTCTGAGAGACACTGCCACTCTGAGAGGCTCTTTTTATACCCAATCATGTTGCCAATTGACCTAATAAGTTGCAAATTGGTCCTCCAGCTGTTCCTTATATGTACATTTAACTTTTCCGGCCTCTTATTGCTACCTGTCCCAACTTTTTTGGAATGTGTAGCTCTCATGAAATCCAAAATGAGCCAATATTTGGCATGACATTTCAAAATGTCTCACTTTCAACATTTGATATGTTATCTATATTCTATTGTGAATAAAATATAAGTTTATGAGATTTGTAAATTATTGCATTCCTTTTTATTCACAATTTGTACAGTGTCCCAACTTTTTTGGAATTGGGTTTGTATATCATTTGGCAACATATTTATCCAAAATGGCTTTCAGAACATTCAAGATTGAACATTTTTTTTTAGAATGTTTGTTACCTCAAAATATCAGTTTCACTAAAGGTACTTGCAATATTGGAGAGACGTTGCACTCCACATGTACAAGTTTAACCACTGTCACTTCTAAAATTCTGAAGCTAAAGAAACGGGCCACACATAGTAATGCTGGTTTACTTGTTGAGTATTCACACATTTTTTTTTACTCATATCTAGGATAGTCAACTATATATTAAGAAGCCAAATGAGTTACCTTCATTTCACAGGTTCATATCAGTCATATCCGAAAACTTTAAACGCAAATTCACGATATAAACCAAAGCCAGCTCATAAAATATTTAACAGGGAATCTTATTCTCCTGGGCTCCACAAGATGATCAAATATAACCTGCCGTTGCCTGCCAGCGTTCTGTCTGTGACTTGGACTGCATTAAAAATGCATGCGGCTCATTCCTCTACTCTTGAGTTTCTGGGCCATGAACATGTCACATAGTTATACAGGGACAAGATGGCACATGAGTTTAGTGGCTGAGACTGTAAACAAGCTTATTTATAGGGCTCCCTCTTTTTGATGAGAAATTCATGAATTGTCTGTGTTTACATGTAATATATGTGCATGAACAAAATATACTGAATCAGGTGCCCATTTCAAAACGTGTTTCAAGGTCATCTCTCAACATCATAGTTACAGTTCTGGTTTATTCTCATCTGTCACTCATCAGAGCTATTTGTGGAAGGGGTGGGGCAAAGTAAAGCTCCACCCCCAACTAAAGCCTCTCACCTATTCCCTCTCTTTTACATCATCGCTGTTTGGGAGAGAGCTAGATTCACCTTTCATCTGGGCTTGAGCTGACATCACAACACCTGGTGCCATTGGATGCCCATCAAGAACAGAACAAACTGAATTTAAGTTAGCGTGGGTAAACAGAGCAAACAGAATTTAAGTGAGTGTGGGTAAACGTTGACATTTAACCCAAAATATCGGCAAAATACTGCTGGGAGGATGTAGGTGGCAGATCAGAAGAGGTACTTGAATCAAAGAAAGTGTCTACAATGGGAGACGGTCAAGAACCTGATATTGAGTTATTTGTCAAGGTAAGGAAAAAATCTAGCATTAGAGTATGCAGAAGTAAAGGCGATTTTTATGGAGTTATGATGTCAGTGTAACTCAATAGTTGTTCTAGAGTAACACGTGCATATTTGACTAGGGTTGTAAGTAGAGTGATGTTTGAATGCCAGTAGTTCAGTAGGTTTATAGATTAAGGTTGCTTATAATGGTGGTGTTAAACCATGGCAATAGGCTAATAATTATTTTCATGTTATGGCCAATAACTGATAAATCTAAATACTCTAAATAAAACATACTATTTTATACTAATTAAAAATAAAATCTGTCATTTCAAATGCTAAAAGTGACACAACATATATAATGTACAGTATGAAAAATGGATTTGCTAAAGATTTCATTTAACATTCTTATTAAATTCATTATTATTATTAGTGTACTAATATAACTCTATGAAGGAAATAAGCATGCAGAATTAAATATCCCAAATTGGTCAAGATATATTTAATATTGACTGATACCAATAAATTAAAATATTGATGATAAAAATATAAAAATATAATTAAATATAATAATATTGCCCGATAACCAATATGGTACCGATATATCGTGCACACCTAGTTTTTGTCTTTATTTTTGACCCCAAGTGGGCCCAACACAACAAAAAGGTAGACATAAGATCTGCAACCATTATTAGACTACAATTTGTTTTCATCACACACAAATTCAAAATAAATACAGTTTTTGAAAGTAATGTCCATCATCGCAAATAATGCAACAAGCTTATTAGAGCTGAACATTATGGGAAAAGTCAGCAATATATAATAATATTTGTATCATAGATAGCCTCTGCAAAGTCACTTAACCCACTGATGAGAAAGCAAACATACTGTATGCATACACTGACAAAGCATTACTACATGCTTCAATTATGATGAAAGTTACATGATTGATGGAGGATGCATCTCATGTGCCAATGGCAGCCATACTGAAGCAACTTAAATAATTTAAAAAAAAAAAAGTTTAAAACAAACAAATCCTCTTACAGGCACTAATCTTTGTATTTAACAGCATAAATACTGAACACAAGGCATTGTCAGTCTGTCACACCCCGTCTGTTTACAGCCCTGATCTGCCGCCCAACAGAGCAACCGGTCCTATAGCAAACCGGCCTATTGTCCTGCACTTTCTAGATTGTTCTGCTTCCAGTTGTCTCTCTGTTCTGAATTTGCCAGAATGGACACATGAGTGGAACTGGAAGTGTCCTGACCTTTCACATACCATCTGCCTCATTTATCTGACTGTGCTATGCAATGTACTGTCTCTCATGATGCCTCTTGAACCTTGTAATGAAAACAAACTGTATTAAATTAGAAAAGATGCAACAGAAGTATTTTCACTAGTGGTGTTGGTATACCTATTATATATTTGACAGCAAGCTCCTCATGTTCTTCTCACAAGCAGGACTGCGGTTAATGAATGCAGTGTGCATAATTCATATTGTGCTGGGTATTATGTCACAGTGTAAGCTATAGCTCTCGTACTAGTGTTGCTGCTGTTTTGGGACACCTGATCTCCTCGACTGCAGAGACGTACAGTAGCAGTGTGAATGTGATTAGCACTGTCATTTATTGAAAACCGGGGTCATTTATACTCTCCCTAATGAGGAACTTAAGTGTTTATCACAGAATAAGCTAAATTAGTGTAACTGTAATACTGTATGATTTGTATATTTGTAATACTCTTTTTTTTTTTTTTTTTAATTCACATTTAAATTGATTTTAAAATGAGCATAAGCACAATTGCTCCTGGTGCTTGTCCCAATTTAGTGGCATCCAGTCAAAAGGGAGCCTGCGGCCTCTATGGGGTCTATGGCAGTACTGCAGGGGTCTGCCAATCTAATGATCTAATGTGTTAAACAAAAGTACAATATTAACTTAAAAATGTTTCATTGTAAATAAAGTAAATTACTTTTTTATGTTCCTGACCTAAAAAAAAGTAACTGAATCTTTTAAGGCCTTTACTTCACAAAACTATGAATAAGGATTCATTGAAGGATAAGGATTATTTAGCCCTAATAATTTAATGGTTAAATCTGTTTTGTAGGTTTTAGCAAAATCCCACCAAACCCATGGGTGTAAACTTCATCTAACAGTTGATGGGGAAAATAAACAAAAAATTTCTCAAGGGCAATTTCTGAAGAGGACACAAAAATACAGCCAAAATTGTACTTGTAAGGATATGTCTGGCATTCTGGTGCACTGAAAAATGATCTTATGTCCATTTTTCTTTTCTCTGTCATTTTATTTGGCCAACAACGCAAAGCAATAGTTAAGTCAGGACCACTTTGAGAATGAAATTTATTAACAATCTTTGGATTTGGCGAAAGGCTTAGGTTCCAAGGTGCTCGAGCTGCCATACTAGACAGCTTGAGATACATCCTTGAGACACAAATCCCCACGCCTTCATAATAACCAAAAGTTTCTTAGCACATATTACAGAAGGAGATACAATGATAACATAAATAGAGTTTCTACACAGAATCCAATACTCAATTATGAAGATGCTAGGAGGTGAAGGGGTGGAGGTGGGTGTAAATGTCTGTGCGACAGACTGAGGAACATGTGTTTGAATGAGCTTAAATACTATAGTTGATTAGAGTAGGTGGAGTAACAAATCAGCTGAGCGTCAGCTGATATCGTTTAGCGATCAGTGGTCTGCCTGAACTACGCTTGAATTCCATTCGATCACTCAAGCTCTATTTGTTTAAATATAAGTTATCATAGGTTCACCACGCAGTAATATAATTATTACATCCACATAGTATTGAGCAAAACCCAACACAGCGGTAGATCTACAATATTAGCCTAATATCAGTTCACACATAGGCTTATCACCGTGTTACTTACAACAATCTACAGTACCAAACAATAATCGCTAACATATTGGACTCATCGAAATATATATCGGTTATCATAATTTTGTCATTGCTAATTTATTAATAACTCAGCATTGTCTTTTTTAAAGAGAAAAGAATCACTTCATCTGACGTTTAAAGTGAATAAAATAGCCTTAAAAACCTACTTAATGGAGTTCCACAACTACTGAAGAACTTTGTACTCTCCCACCGGACTTGTGTGTGTAGGTGAGGTGCGTGATGGACCAAACCACCATGAGGCAAGGGGGGGGACTCAAAACGTTTCTAAACCTAAAATGCATTTTTTCCCCCATTTGCATTTTTATTATTTTACTACTTAACATAATTATTTTAAGTATATATCATTATATTACTTACAATACACAATGTGGTTTTTAATGATATTTTTAAGGGGGTACAACCCTCAGAAGGGGTGGGTCCTGACCCCCCGCGATTTGCACCTATGCTGTATAATCTGTACCATTTTACAAAATAATGTCACAAAACACTATGAGTGTTCTTGAGTGAAATTGTTTGTATCTATGCAAAACACTAGAAATAATAATAAAGAGCAGCTCACCTGCAATACATTGCACTTATTGGAAAACCTCTGGTATGTCTTCAGAGATTTAAGCATTCATATATTTACATGTAGTAAGCAATTTCTGAGTAATATACATTTCTGAGAAACGCTGTTGAAAGTGGATCGGACTGAGCGCTACAACACACTTGTAGCGAATCAGCAGTAGGGGGCGTGTCCACTCGTGATGGGGGAGGATGAGCAAGAGGGAGATTTGAAGAAAGACAGTAGAAAGAGAGATGGCTGAGAGACATTACAAAAGAGAAAAGGTCAGAGGAATATCACTGGAAAAAGAAGGGTTATGATCAGGCAAGAGCTTTAGGACCCACACTATTAGAAAAGCTTTACAGCGCTGGAGAGACCTATAGTGGGGAGAACAAGTATTTGATACACTGCCGATTTTGCAGGTTTTCCTACTTACAAAGCATGTAGAGGTCTGTAATTTTTATCATAGGTACACTTCAACTGTGAGAGACGGAATCTAAAACAAAAATCCAGAAAATCACATTGTATGATTTTTAAATAATTAATTTGCATTTTATTGCATGACATAAGTATTTGATCACCTACCAACCAGTAAGAATTCCGGCTCTCACAGACCTGTTAGTTTTTCTTTAAGAAGCCCTCCTGTTCTCCATTCATTACCTGTATTAACTGCACCTGTTTGAACTTGTTACCTGTATAAAAGACACCTGTCCACACACTCAATCAAACAGACTCCAACCTCTCCGCAATGGCCAAGACCAGAGAGCTGTGTAAGGACATCAGGGATAAAATTGTAGACCTGCACAAGGCTGGGATGGGCTACAGGACAATAGGCAAGCAGCTTGGTGAGAAGGCAACAACTGTTGGCGCAATTATTAGAAAATGGAAGAAGTTCAAGATTACCGTCAATCTCCCTCGGTCTGGGGCACCATGCAAAATCTCACCTCGTGGGGCATCAATGACCATGAGGAAGGTGAGGAATCAGCCCAGAACTACATGGCAGGACCTGGTCAATGACCTGAAGAGAGCTGGGACCACAGTCTCAAAGAAAACCATTAGTAACACACTACGCCGTCATGGATTAAAATCCTGCAGCGCACGCAAGGTCCCCCTGCTCAAGCCAGCGCATGTCCAGGCCCGTGTGAAGTTTGCCAATGACCATCTAGATGATCCAGAGGAGGAATGGGAGAAGGTCATGTGGTCTGATGAGACAAAAATAGAGCTTTTTGGTCTAAACTCCACTCGCCGTGTTTGGAGGAAGAAGAAGGATGAGTACAACCCCAAGAACACCATCCCAACCGTGAAGCATGGAGGTGGAAACATCATTCTTTGGGGATGCTTTTCTGCAAAGGGGACAGGACGACTGCACCGTATTGAGGGGAGGATGGATGGGGCCATGTATCACGAGATCTTGGCCAACAACCTCCTTCCCTCAGTAAGAGCATTGAAGATGGGTCGTGGCTGGGTCTTCCAGCTTGACAACGACCTGAAACACACAGCCAGGGCAACTAAGGAGTGGCTCCGTAAGAAGCATCTTAAGGTTCTGGAGTGGCCTAGCCAGTCTCCAGACCTGAACCCAGTAGAAAATCTTTGGAGGGAGCTGAAAGTCCGTATTGCCCAGCGACAGCCCCGAAACCTGAAGGATCTGGAGAAGGTCTGTATGGAGGAGTGGGCCAAAATCCCTGCTGCAGTGTGTGCAAACCTGGTCAAGAACTACAGGAAACGTATGATCTGTGTAATTGCAAACAAAGGTTTCTGTACCAAATATTAAGTTCTGCTTTTCTGATGTATCAAATACTTATGTCATGCAATAAAATGCAAATTAATTACTTAAAAATCATACAATGTGATTTTCTGGATTTTTGTTTTAGATTCCGTCACTCACAGTTGAAGAGTACCTATGATAAAAATTACAGACTTCTACATGCTTTGTAAGTGGGCAAACCTGCAAAATCGGCAGTGTATCAAATACTTGTTCTCCCCACTGTATGTAGGAAGGCTTGAAAACGGACACAGAGGTTGCGTTGTTTCTGCTCCATACGTCAGTAACATTAGTTTTGCAGTGTTTCACAGAACTAAGATATATTGTTGTTGTAATGTTAGCTATTGTAACAGGAAAGTTTTGAGTGTCTGTTTGTCTGGAGCTAGTGTGCTGCTGGTGACTAACAACCAACTCTTGCTTTTATATACTCTTGTGCAAGGTGGGAAATTAACTTTTTTGCCCACCAGCCACCGTGGCTGGTGGATGCCCAATTTTACCAGCCACTTATATTTTTTACCAGCCACTTTTTTCGGAATTCAAATTTATAAAAGAAAGTGCACTAGCATATTTTGAATTGCTTCAATACATTCTTTTTTATTATTAATACATATTTTATTAATATAGGCAAATAAAAAGTGATGTGAAAAAATATGTAATTCGTTTTATCCATTTAACAATATGAGTTATGCTGCACTCATAGGCGCCGGTTTATGTTTTCCTCCATGAGTGCTCACGGGCGCACGCCCTTTTAAAAAAAAAGTACACGTAATCGAGCTCCGGAACACCCACGGTATCGGCGCCTATCCTCACGGCTGCTAAAACTAGCTATCTAGCCATCACAAAACACAACTTCAAGTTAGCGCCGATTGCATAGAGCAGATAGCCTTTATTGCCACACTCTGCTCCTGGGGTCCCGTCTTCGCCAGCTGTATGGCAGTGCACTTGATATGAGACTTGGATGACTCGTGGTCTTTTATTGCCTCTAATTTAAGGTTAGTTGTTCCTCTAACGAACAAATTGTTTGCATTTTCTGACGACGCGTAGGTTCGACAGTAAGTACAGTGCATGGACTGGTCGTCGGGAAGGTAGGCTAACCATTCCCTCGTTTTCCCTTCAACATCAATGCGCCACTTGTTCGAAAAGTACCATCTCTTTTTCTTTACTTCGCCCTCAACAGTTTGTACATTCATAGCTACTGCTGACTCCTCTTAACACCGGGGATATGTCACTACATTTTTTTAACCGATAATTTTCCTTTCGTCTGTACCTCAGCTCAGCTATATGTGTCACGGTCCATTCAGCGGCGTAAACCAATCAAATGAGTTACTCGACAAAAGTGCATTATTGTTACTTAGCAACAGCATTCTTTGACAAAAGCTGTCCAATCCATTACAAGGAATGTTTTAAGTAGAAACCAATAAAAACATGTTTTACAATCCACCCGCCACTGTGGCTGGTACACAAGGCAAAGTCACCCGCCACTTTGAAAAAGTACCCGCCATTGGCTGGTGGCGGGTGCTAATTTCCCACCCTGCTCTTGTGTGTTCATTTTTTGTTCTTCCTTGTTGTTTGTTCGTAATCTTCACTTTATTTTTCCTGAAACATTATTTTGCTTCACTTCAGACATCCATCCATTAAGACATCCAATCATGCATTACATGTTTGTGCATTTTGGGGGCGGAGCAATGAAGGGAGGGGTGTGTTTGTTTGGGTTGATTTCAAATATCAACAGTGTTTCTCAGAAATCGCTTACTGCACCTTTAATACAGAACATAGATTGTTAACACTTTACTTAATTTATGTATAATACATTATAAAGGAATTCATAATGTACATTATAATGATTTCTATCTTTTCATAAATAATTGTAACCAAAGTTAAAATCCATTATATTTGCAAATTCCTTGTTACATCTGAAATTGGTTGTTCGTCATGTGTTTTAATTCATTATACTTTCTAAAGGTGTGTTTAATTATAATTCTAAGTATTATAACTGTGGTTACAATTATTCATGAGACCATACAATGCATTATAAGGTGCATTACAAGGCATTAAAAATACTTTTATAATGCATTATAGATAAAGGCTTTAAGTAAATTGTTACCCATAGGATTTATCTGACAACCCTTAAGTGATTATTTTACTAGAAAATTTCTATTCAGGTAAACTCTTTTCTTAATGTCCATCAAAACAATAAAGCAGCAGCAGGGGGCGCTATAACACTTTATCATTCTCAATCCAGTCTCTTCCCTCTAGAACATGAGGACTGGTCTCAAACATATTACTGGCATTAAGACTTACTGATTCCTAGAGGTGATTTATTTGTAAAGACGTGTCTTTGTGTTCGTAGGCTGGTTGTGATGGCGAGAGCATCGGAAACTGTCCGTTCTCCCAACGCCTCTTCATGATCCTCTGGCTCAAAGGCGTGGTCTTCAACGTCACCACTGTCGACCTCAAGAGGTGAGAACTTTATTAATCTGAGATCAAATTACATGAAATCTGCATAATATATGTAAGTAACAAATGTCACGTTTATGTTATATAATGAAATTTCCACTGGATATTAAAATGGAAAAAAAAAAAACGTACAAAAGTTATTACAGTATATGCAGACAGTTCTAGGTTATTGAACATTGATATTGTTAAAATATAATAATCCATTTTGCCTGACAAATCTCAAACCAGAAAAGTATAGTTCAGAATTGTATCCATTGCAAATATGAAAAATAAAAAGAATGAAAAAGTGAAGTTAAATGAGAAAGAATCTAATCTAATCTGAAAAGAATATATCTACATTTTTTCTGCAATGCAAGAGCTGGTTGAGTAATAAAATTAAGAAATGAATATGATATATAATTTTTTTGTTGTTGTTCAGGAAACCAGCTGATTTGCACAATTTGGCTCCAGGCACTCACCCTCCTTTCCTTACCTATAACGGTGAGGTGAAGACAGACATTAACAAGATCGAGGAGTTCCTGGAGGAGGTTTTGGCACCACCAAAGTAAGCTCATTTTTACAAATACACTTGAGATGACTGTACAGAAACTCTAAACCTGTGGTTCTCAACTGGTTTTGCTTCAGGACCCAGATTTTACACTGGACATCAATTACAGTCAAACAAATCACCAAATATATGTTTAGCATACAAAAGTGAACAAACATCAAACATTTAAATGTATTTATACTAAGAATTGCATTGCTAGCATCACAGCCTGTGCAAATTAATGGGACAAGTTATCAAAATGTAATTTTATTAGCATTTAATTTTATATTATTTGTTTTATTAATCATTTTTTTCTCCATGGCCTACGACCCATTTTTAGGTCACAACCCACCAGTTCAGAACCGCAGTTCTAGACTTCCAAGGTTTTTTTTCTTTGCAATGTATATTGTATTAAACATCACATTAAACCACTGTGAACTAGAACTGTAAAGAATACTGACACATGTTTTTCTATGTACCTCTCTTTGTGTCCAAGGTACCCCAAACTTGCAGCCAGGAACAAGGAGTCAAACACAGCTGGGAATGACATATTTGCAAAGTTCTCAGCTTTCATAAAAAACACAAAGCCAGATGCGAATGAAGGTATGCATGTCAAACTGGATCAAACTGATTGAATGAATGAATGGATATATTGTGTTTTGGTCAGTACACTGAAACAGGGCAAAGTTAAATTCGGTTAACTCTATATGGAATCCATAGTTCTGTAAACATCCTACGTATTTTAGCATTAAATTCTGACTAGCGTTCACTTTTCAGAGTGGTTACGTTTTCAGTAAGGTTGTGCCAATATAGACATTTTGGCTGATATGATAACTATTTTGTTGTGGTCGATAGACGATAACCTATGATGACTGAATATTGAATATTTGCAATTTTGCCAGTATTGAAACAATGTACATATGAATCCTGGCTGACAAAGAAAATACTTTTTAATAATAAAAAAACATTTATTATATAGGAATATTTAATATTTACACTACCATTCAAATGTTTGGGGTCAAAGACATATAAAGTTACAAAAGATTTATATTTCAAATAAATACTGTTCTTGAACGTTCTATTCATTAAAGAATCCTGAATGGTTTGCACAAAAATATTAAGCAGAACTGTTTTCTGAATGAATAAATTACATTTTAAAATATATTAAAATAGAAAACAGTTATTTTAAATTGTAATAACATTTCACATTATTGTGGTTTTTACTGTATTTTTGATCAAATAAATGGAGCATAAAATAATTATTTTTCAAAAACGTAAAACACATTTTACCCAAACTTTTGAACGGTAGTGTATGTAATATTAAATATGGTATTAATATTATAACATTAAAAAAAGTGCTTCCAATATCAAACTAATCAGAAATTATGAACTAATCACCAATATTAAAAAAAAAAAACATTAATAGTGACCAAACATATGGTCACCAATATATATATATATATATATATATACACACTGTATATCATAAATGTTTTCAGAATTTTTGGCAACACTGATTTTACCATTCACAATCAAATACTGTGCAAAAACACACTGGTTATTAAAAAGACGTGTGATGTTTTGTTAGCTCTGGAGAAGGGTTTGACAAAGGCACTGAAGAAGCTGGACGACTACCTGAACAGTGCCTTGCCTGATGAGGTAGATGCCGACAGCATGGAGGAGGAGAAGGCCTCTAACCGCAAGTTCCTGGACGGGAACGATCTGACTCTGGCAGACTGCAACCTGCTGCCAAAGCTCCACATAGTAAAGGTGAGCCTAACCGCTGAAGGGGACTTTCGCTAGCAGCTAGCCTGCAGTGTTTGGGGGGTAACCAAGAAGGTCTGCAATACCTGGAGAGAGAGAGATCTATCTGTTAGCATTCTTATTCATCTCAATGCCAGTTTTGGTGGAAATTTGGACTCATGGAGGATAGTCAATGGAGAAGATGCTGTTTGCTGCCATATGGTGTAGTAATGGCATTTACCAGCAGGGGCCATTCTACCAGCAAAACCTCCACCCATAATAATGCGTTACACTCAGAACCTTTACACAGAAAGGTTCTTTATTGGCATCAATGGTTCCATGGTTCCACCTTTAATATACATGGAAACTTTCCATTGCACAAAAGATTCTTTATAGGTTCTTTACATTACTAAAATGTTTTTCACACTAGGAAAAAATGGTTCTTTTAGTAACTTTTCATTGATATGTTCTTTGTGGAACCCACCCAGAATGGTTCTTCTATGGCATCACTGTGAAAACCTCCTTTCGAAACCTTTATTTTTAAAGGAACTTTAACTTTACACAATAATATTCCAGTTTTGTCATTTATTTACTAATAAATACAAAACACTCTCATTCCCCATGCTGGGAGAAATAGGTGTATTTAAGAAGCTTTCTTTCAGACGGTCCAATTATACACTACCTTTCCAAAGTTTGGGGTTGTTAGGATTTTAAAAGGTTTTTGAAAGTTTTGTTTTGAAATATGTTTTGTTATGAATTAAGTGTTAAGAAGGCAGTGTATATAATTTAAAAGTTTAAAGAGCGATGGCCTAGTGGTAAGCGCACATGCGATGTTGAGCTGTGGTGCCAATGCAGGCAATGAAGATTTAAGGCCCGTTCACACGAAGGATGATAACGGTAACGGTAAATCGTTAAATATAAAAGAATAGCAGAGCCAGAGTTCACAACTATAACAATAACAGCACCGAGAAAAAATATAGTTGGAATCACATTCAGAATGTTTTTTTCCAGCTAATGAACGATAAAAGACAACCAATCAGAATTCACCTGACTTTAAAGAGCTCGAGCATTTAAAGCGGCAGACAACAAAACTGCAGCGTATGCTTAGAATAAACAGAGCGATATGTGTGGACAATAGTTACCATTATAGTTATCATTCT
This sequence comes from Coreius guichenoti, assembly GCA_039654105.1. Lineage (NCBI taxonomy): Eukaryota > Metazoa > Chordata > Actinopteri > Cypriniformes > Gobionidae > Coreius > Coreius guichenoti. Next base: position 33,549,164 of record CM077185.1, read on the forward strand.
TGGTGTAAACAGGCCTCTCAGCGTATAGATACAGTGGTGCATAAACAGAAGTCAAATGAAAAGCATCTTTAAATTTAGCTTACATTTCTTTTTAAATGGAATTATGGTAACACTTTACAATAAGGTTGTATTAGTTAACATTAGTTAATGCATTAGTTAACGAACTAACCATGAACAACACCTCTGTTCAGCATTAGTTAATCTTTGTTAATGTTAGTTAATAAAAATACAGCTGTTCATGGTTTGTTCATGTTAGTTCACAGTGCATTAACTAATGTTAACAAGATTTTAATAATGCATTAGTAAATGTTGAAATTGACATTAACAAAGATAAATAAATGCTTTATAAGTGCAGTTCATTATTAGTTCATGTTAACTAATGTAGTTAACTAATGTTAGCCAATGAACCTTATTGTAAAGTGTTACCGGAATTATTTTCCTTAATCTGTTTTCCATCCATTTTTTTGCAGGTCGTTGCCAAGAAATATCGTAACTATGACATTCCCAGCGATTTGACAGGAGTGTGGCGTTATCTGAACAGTGCGTATGCACAAGAAGAGTTCACCAACACTTGTGCTGCAGACAACGAGATTGAAATGGCATATCAGGATGTGGCTAAGAGGCTAACTAAGTAAACAGATGAACAAATGTGACAACCAGACTTGGGGTAGATATTTTCATGTAATTCAAAACTGTTGATCCCAAACTACAAGTTAGTAGTTTCTTTCATTCAGGGCCCTGATAAACAATCATCCATTCAATTAAGGACTGGTGCTCTGATATACAGTAATTATGAAACACCTCGTTTGCCTGAGTACAGTGACTCAAATGTGAATCCAAAATATCACCCCATATATACCAGCTCTCATTCATCTGTTGCTCATATAAACATCGTCCTAAGCAACTTTGCTGTTGTCTCTATTTAAAGAGACTTCACATTACTGTTTCCTGTTGTTCTCTTTCTCAGCATAGACAACAGCTCTTTCTGTTTCATTCTATTTATCATATCATGCACTGATTCTTGAGATAGGGGACAAAACATGTTCAACTGCATCAGAATGAATCTTTAAAAGAAAGATGAATATTTAATAGAACACGTCATCCCGAAACATAATCATTCATATAGATTTAAACATATATTAAACTTAAGAAAAATCAGAAATGTAAATACGTAATCCAAAATATTTTTTTGATACAAAATTTTGAGGTTGGTAAGATTTTTTCAATGTTTTTGAATTAATATTAATAATAATATTGTGAAATATTATTACCATTTATAATAACTTTTTTCTATTTTATTATATTTTAAAACATAATTTATTCCTGTGATTGCAATTTATTTGAAAAAGAAATGCTTTGTAACAATTTAAAAGTCTTTACTGTCACTTTTGATCAATTTAATTGATTCTTGCTGAATGACAGTGTTCATTTCTTTTTAAAAAATCTTACTAACCGTAAACTTTTAACTTTTTTGTGTTTAGTCTGCTTTGTCCCAGTACTCAAGGATCAGAGCATTACATAACCTCTCAGATTTTTCTATCAGTCATACGTACATGACAGATGAAAAAGCTTGTTCACTTTCACTTCCGTTTTGGTTTTACAATATCTTTCAATATTGCATTCTGTTATGTTTTTATTATTATTTGTGTATAATGCATGAAAAGATCTAATGTGAGCTGTAGGATAAACTTAAAGCAGAAAAGTTAACTAATCAAATGTAATTCTTGGTTTTTGTACGTTTCATAGGTTTTTTTTTTCTGAATGCGCACTAAAATAATTTGTTTTTAAGTAATGATTTAATGAGGATCAAATGTAATATGTGCCTTCATTAGAAGAAATGCAGTGTGGCAAATACAGCATATTAATGCTGTTAATGATAATTTCTAGCTAAATATCCTGCTCTTTTATTACACATTAAATGCCACTAACAGAGTTCCCGCAAACGGTTTACAGAAAATTCTCAATTCTTCATTGCCTTGTGTAATTTCTTTGTGAAGTACAAGTTTTTCAAACGTTCCTCTGTTATTCCTCACAACTCATATCATTTTGTCTTCTCGTTTCTTTTTGGCTTATCTCAAAGTGTTTAACATCAATCAAAGCTGGATATATCATACTTAAATGTTTATTCACAACCCCGTTTATGGGAAATTAACGAGCTGAGGTGGAAAGAAGATTCACGACACACAGCGGTCCACCGAAATGGAGAATAAGGAAATCTGATCGGGCATCCGTCCAGGTCTCCTCCTCTCCACTTAGCACTGCTGGAATAGCATAGGGCCCATGATAGGTCCTTGTGGAGCTCCTGCTCTTGTGTGGTTTGGACAAGCGTTTGATATGAAATGAGAGTGTGGCGCCAGAGAGGCCTATTCCGAGTGAAGCTCTATGAATAAAATAATATTTTCACAGTTTGACTTGCATTATTTCTTTTTCCCTGCGCACACGTTTTTGCTAATTGATACCGTTTTATGGAGCCGTTTCTAAGGAAATGGATATTTATTGTAATTGAATGATGAGTGCTAATTGTGCGGTTACGTTTCTGGATCATTCTGAGTGTATTTGGACACTTAAGCCACTCAGAAAATGTATGGATGTCATTGGACTAGATCTAGCTGTCTGTCTGTCTTCCTACATTTATGAAGATGATATAATATATATATATATATATATATATATATAACTATATATATATATATTTACTTAATGTGTTGATAGAGCTATTACATTAGCTGATGGTATGTCACAGACATCTAAACTGGGTTTCATTGTCCATTAAATGCAAAGAAACCTACTTTGATCTGGTCGTTTCATCCTTGGGCAAAGATGAGTGATGTCTGCTAACAGATTTAAACATGAGCTTTCAGGCCATGGATCAAAGCTCTCCCTTTGCTTCCACTCTCTCATTATGGCCAAAAGCCATCCAAGCCTGTCTCTATTTTTCCTTAAAAGAGCCTCAAAAGTCTCCGAAGACCTGTGCCCGTCAGATTTACAATAGGGAACGGGACTATTTACCCGAAGCAGGAGCCATCCAGAAATAACAGTGCAGAAAAATAAATGGAGCCTGCTATATTTTTCCACACAAGTAAGAAAATATGCTATAGGACTTGTGCCTCGCTGGTTCGTAATTAGTTCTTAAACATTCTCCGCCTTGGATCTCTGCGTCCACATTCAGCGTTTCTGATAATATACAATGCGGCATTAATGTCAAACATGTCTCACTCTGGTTCAGGGCTGTAACTCTAATCTGTTTGTACAGACTCAAATGATTCACAAGTCCTTAAGGAGGAGACCCTACAGAGACAGTGGCTCACTGTCTCTAGTCGATGCTTGAGTTTGTGAATTACTTTTTAAAGGAACAATTAACCTAAAAATAAAAATGTTGTCATTCAAACTGAGTATTTAACAAACTGAGTAGGGATAGTTCACACAAAAATTTAAATTCTGTCATCATTTACTCACTCTCGTGTTGTTCCAAACCTGTATGAGTTTCTTTCTTCTGCTGAACACAAAAGAAGATATTTTGAAAAATGTTCAGTTGACGGTAGCCATTGACTTCCAGAGTATTTTTCCCCCCTACTATGGAAGTCAATAGCTACCGTCAACTGTCTGGTTACCCATATTCCTCAAAATATCTTCTTCTGTAATTAACAGAAAAAAGAAACTCATAATGGTTTGGAACAACTTGAGGGTGAGTAAATGATTACAAAATGTTCATTTTTGGGGTGAACTATCCCTTTAAAGTTTCTTTATTGGCATATATTGTTGAAGAAGCTGTTCATTTTCATTGCACAAAAGGTTCTTTATATTGGAAAAATATTCTTCACACTAAGAACATTTTTTTATGAACTGTTAACTAAAAGTTTTTTGTGGGGAACCCAAAATGGTTGCGAAACCCCACTTTTTGAACTTTAATTTTTAAGAGTGTACCATGACACAAAAGGAAATCTTAGAAGGAATGTAGGCCTACCAGCTCTGCTGCTCTTATCCTTATCCATAATGAATGTGCGGTTATTTACTGTTGCTCTGTGAAACTTCAATTTCGCGGGTATTTCATCATTTTCATCCTCGCTTCCGGGAGTTTCGCATAAGGGCGATAAAGATCCGCACGCACGCAGATTTCGCTCATGTTCAAATATAGCTGCTTGGTTTGAAAGTGACTTTTGTGTGAGCAGTTCTTCATACATCTTTGTTGAACTATATTGTGATAGTTTTGTGTGAAAAACAGATCAACTTTACGTCGTCATCATTCGTTATTTCACTGTAGTCTATCGCAAATATCATTCGTGTTTTGTTTTCAATATAAAATTAAATGCTCAAATTGGCTTAGCGCAAATTACAACCTCCAGCAGTACCATAGTCTTAGCCCGATAGCGAAGTGTACATACCTGTACCAAGGTCATTTCTTCATCGAAGTAACTTTTTTGTTTTGGTCACGTGATCCTGAGTGGCGTATCCTTGGGATTCAAGTGTGCTTTTGCAGATTAGCCTACCTAAACCCAACGTGAAATATCCCTTAGAAATTTTCACATTTTAGTTTTTTACCCAGTAGGTACGTCGTTGAAATCATTATTTTATGTCATTATTTCATCACCTCGCTTTTTTTGCAGTTGCAAAACATGTCCAGCAGATGGAGGTATTACAGCTTTACGATATTCTAATCACATTTTGACCAATGTGTCTGTGGCACAGCAGACACATATCTTAAACTGTAGCTACACAAGCGTGTTCAAACAAAGGTTTGTCTGTGAACCAGATGAACAAAGTATTAAATTACCACAATCAGTGACAGTTGAGAATGAACCAATGTTTGAATGAGTGTCTGGTAGTGTCTTGAGTGACTTGACCGTATAAACAACAGTCAGTTCTAAAGCGCGCAACAGTAAAAAATGGATATCGCCAGATTTATTTAGTATACAAAACCATATATTATTGCTGAACTTCTAAGACTCTTGCAAGTCACCCTATTTAGCCTCATTTTGGTTGTATGTTTGCAGTTCCTCTCCGGATTTCAGTAATATTTAGTTTTTAGGATCACATGAAAGTTTACTGTTGATTTGTGGTCTAGTAGAATGAACTGGTCTCCAGAATTCTGACACAAATGCATTATATCATTTTTATTAGGACAAAGTGGAAGAAACATAAATCCAGGTTTTTCTTGGAGAAACAAAATATCAGGTTTTTCCTCACAATCGTAATGAAGTTGCCATGTGACTGACATGCAGTGGGATTTGATGGAGATTGTTGATCTGACAGGCACACGCCTGTGGCTTCAGTAGAAAGCTGACGACCTAACCAGAGGGATTTCTGGCTCTGCAGAGCTCCAGTCTGGCAGACGAACTGGACATCAAAGCGGAGCAGTGGGGTTTAGTACTCACCCTGTCATACAGAACTGCTCCAGATCCACAAACATAGAGAAATCAGATACTTTTGGGGTTATTCTACAAAACGGGTGTCATTTGTATACCTCATATATACATGTAAAAACAATGAGTCACTGAATAACTAATGCCAACGTGTACCAAGTAAAAAAAAAAAATGTTTTGTAAAAGCTATATATATATATATATATATATATATACACTTTCGGTGAAATTGAATCAAGAACCCTAGGGTTCTATTTTGAACTCCTAAGAATGAATGTATTGATTTTAAGATAGCACAATGCATTTTATTAACACATAAGCACATTATTTATCTTGCATATGCTGAAAATCCTACAGAATTGTACTCTTAAATGACCATTTTTGTCAGTACAGAGTATTGTCCTTTTTTTGTAATTTTTTTTCTTCTTGCTGCTGTAGTCTGCTGCAGCATTATGTTATAATATGTTACATTCTATGCATTTATGTTTTATTATTTGTTATTAAAAAAAGTTGTAACCTATTTGTCCCATTTTAAAGGGGCAATATGTAAGAATTTTCATGTATTGATCGTTTTTTAATTTTTAGAAAATTGTGCGGTTAGAACATTAATAAAATCATTCCACAACTTCCTATAGGTTGTCTATGAAAGCCTGTAGACTGATTTTTATGTGAAGGACTCATGACGTTTTTGCCGGGAAAATCAAAGGGATGTGAAGTTTACACGCTTCCCAGAGCCTCTCTTCCGTTCTATTACACATGAAATAGATAATTATACAATGTTCAGTATAATGCGTAAAGTAAACAGCCATTCTGTACTGTAATGTCAATGTGTCATGCAAAAAAGGGATTGATTCAAAATACAGTCTCACATAGCCAGATATACACTCACCTAAAGGATTATTAGGAACACCTGTTCAATTTCTCATTAATGCAATTATCTAATCAACCAATCACATGGCAGTTGCTTCAATGCATTTAGGGGTGTGGTCCTGGTCAAGACAATCTCCTGAACTCCAAACTGAATGTCAGAATGGGAAAGAAAGGTGATTTAAGCAATTTTGAGCGTGGCATGGTTGTTGGTGCCAGACGGGCCGGTCTGAGTATTTCACAATCTGCTCAGTTACTGGGATTTTCACGCACAACCATTTCTAGAGTTTACAAAGAATGGTGTGAAAAGGGAAAAACATCCAGTATGCGGCAGTCCTGTGGGCGAAAATGCCTTGTTGATGCTAGAGGTCAGAGGAGAATGGGCCGACTGATTCAAGCTGATAGAAGAGCAACTTTGACTGAAATAACCACTCGTTACAACCGAGGTATGCAGCAAAGCATTTGTGAAGCCACAACATGCACAACCTTGAGGCGGATGGGCTACAACAGCAGAAGACCCCACCGGGTACCACTCATCTCCACTACAAATAGGAAAAAGAGGCTACAATTTGCACGAGCTCACCAAAATTGGACAGTTGAAGACTGGAAAAATGTTGCCTGGTCTGATGAGTTTCGATTTCTGTTGAGACATTCAGATGGTAGAGTCCGAATTTGGCGTAAACAGAATGAGAACATGGATCCATCATGCCTTGTTACCACTGTGCAGGCTGGTGGTGGTGGTGTAATGGTGTGGGGGATGTTTTCTTGGCACACTTTAGGCCCCTTAGTGCCAATTGGGCATCGTTTAAATGCCACGGCCTACCTGAGCATTGTTTCTGACCATGTCCATCCCTTTATGACCACCATGTACCCATCCTCTGATGGCTACTTCCAGCAGGATAATGCACCATATCACAAAGCTCGAATCATTTCAAATTGGTTTCTTGAACATGACAATGAGTTCACTGTACTAAAATGGCCCCCACAGTCACCAGATCTCAACCCAATAGAGCATCTTTGGGATGTGGTGGAACGGGAGCTTCGTGCCCTGGATGTGCATCCCACAAATCTCCATCAACTGCAAGATGCTATCCTATCAATATGGGCCAACATTTCTAAAGAATGCTTTCAGCACCTTGTTGAATCAATGCCACGTAGAATTAAGGCAGTTCTGAAGGCGAAAGGGGGTCAAACACAGTATTAGTATGGTGTTCCTAATAATCCTTTAGGTGAGTGTATGTAGTCTACAGTCTCAAATATATTTAAAATAAAACTATCATAACAGTGTAATTTTAATGACCTCATCTGTCGACATGACGTCGATGAATTGCAGAGCTTGCGCAAACAAATCCACATCGCTATGATCAGATGCTTTCTTAACTGCTGCTTTCTCAGCGACATTCATCTAAACGTCAATCTCAGCATCGTGGACGGCGTCTTGATGTTCGTTATCCCCACAAAGGTATTTCCAACTTCTCTTTACATCTAATCGAAGAACGAACAAGGCTGATTTATATGTCAGCGTCGGACCTGCGGTGTAGCCTCTACGCCGTGGGCTACGCGCCGATTTTCATTTATACTTATATACTTATATACTTATACGTCGATGTGCAATTACACATGCAAAGGGAGCATGATAACCCTTGAGGGAGGGGTTCTGGCAGACCAATCACAGTGTTTGCGGTCCACGTAGAATTTACGCGTTGTTACATTTTTGGAGAGGTGCACGTCAAATTATGCCGTAGGCTACGCGTGCTACACACAGCCTACAACGTAGCTACGGCATACACTCGACGCAGAAGTATAAATTGGTATTTACATTTTTGGAGAGGTGCACGTCAGGCTACGCCACAGACTACGTGTGCTACACACAGACACAGAAGTATAAATCAGCCTCCCCTACGTTACGTGTGCACAACATTTACCTATCGAGCATAACATTATGACCTAATATTGTGTTGGTCCCCCTTTTGCTGCCAAAACAGCCCTGACCCGTCGAGGCATGGACTCCATTAGACCCCTGAAGGTGTGCTGTGGTATCTGGCACCAAGATGTTATCAGCAGATCCTTTAAGTCCTGTAAGTTGCGAGGTGGGGCCTCCATGGATCGGACCGGCCATCCACGTGATGTAAAAGAAACCGTGATTCATCAGACCAGGCCACCTTCTTCCATTGCTCCGTGGTCCAGTTCTGATGCACACGTGCCCACTGTTGGCGCTTTCAGCGGTGGACAGGGGTCAGCATGGGCACCCTGACTGGTCTGCGGCTATGCAGCCCCATACGCAACAAACTGCGATGCATTGTGTATTCTGACACCTTTCTATCAGAACCAGCATTAACTTCTTGAGCAATTTGAGCTACAGTAGCTCATCTGTTTGATCGGACCACACGGGCCAGCCTTCACTCCCCACGTGCATCAATGAGCCTTGGCCGCCCATGACCCTGTCGCCGGTTCACCACTGTTCCTTCCTTGGACCACTTTTAATAAATACTGACCACTGCAGACCAGGAACACCCCCACAAGAGCTGCAGTTTTAGAGATGCTCTGACTCAGTCGTCTAGCCATCACAATTTGGCCCTTGTCAAACTCGCTCAAATCCTTACGCTTGCCCATTTTTCCTGCTTCTAACACATCAACTTTGAGGACAAAATAATACCTAAATACCTGCCTAATATATCCCACCCACTAACAGGTGCAGTAATGAAGAGATAATCAGTGTTATTCATTTAACCTGTCAATCTGGTGACATTTCTAAAACCATAATTATATCCAAACATATATATATACAATTGTACACTCTTCAAAGAAAATGTTTTATATACTGTAGAACCTTAAAGGGTTCTGTAAGGCGCTTCATAGAACCTTTTGGGGTTCCCATCATGGGATCATTTTATTGATTTAGTTCAAATTAATTTAGTTTTAAATCATTTTTCGTTTTAATTAAATGTTATGAATTAAACAGCTCGTAAACATATTTCATCAGTAGAAAAAAACTTTTTTTTTTTACATAAAGGGTTCGTTAAAATTGGGTTCTATATTGAACTTCATTGAACCTTTTTTGTATGTAGAGTGTATGTATTTAGCACAATGCATTTCATTAACACATAAACACATTATTTATCTTGTATATGTTAAAGATCCTACAGAATCGTACTTTTAAATTCACTTTCTCAAACTGAAAAAGGCACCTGTCTCATAGAATGACCCTTTTTGTCAGTACTGAGTTTTTATTGCCCCCTTTTTTTGTACAATTTCCAGATGAGACATTTATTACTCAGATATATTTCATGTTGAATAATGGAGCCTGCTGTATTATTATTTTCATCAAAACTGATTGATCAAAGCCAGAGCTGTAAAAGAGATTTTCTTCATTAGCTTTTAACATGGAATCATATGGTGAGCAGAAAGGGTGATTACAGGCTCAGTAAAAACAGATTGTCATTTTAGTTTTTCATTTAAGTATGGAAATGTTGCTCTTCCTGTATAGTGGCAGGATGTGGCTGCGTGTGCGGAGACAGTTGCGCCTGAGAGGACCCTAATTCATTTAAGACATGACTTGGTGCCTGCATACGAAACCAGGACAGCCGAGTTTCCTTCTCGGTGCTCCATCATGCGATATATCTCTCCACATAAGAGCACAATCTGCTGTTCCTGAGCCCGGCTTTACCCACAGAAGCTCTCGCAAGTCCTCGGCTGTCAAGAAAATTCGTTTTATCATCCAGCCATATAAATCATCGCAAGCTCCACAGGAAATCGAGAAAGTTTGACTTTCCAGTCATAAACCATAAAATCTGTCATTAATATAATAACATGCATTGGGATATTTGGAGACAGGGCTAAATGAGTACCAGACCTGGGCATCGATAAAACGGTTTGGCTTTCAGCATCAGCTCCATCATTTCCAAAATACAGTATCAGAAATAATAGGTATAATGTCACCGGACTATATGTCACTCATCATGCGAGATCTCTGGAAACGTGATTTGACCGGTTTGCATTACCAGTTCATTAGTTCTCAATTAACACTCAGTCACCTCAAAAGGTTTACAGGGCCGTTTCTTTGACGAGAAACATGTCTTTGCTCCTCTGTGACTGGCTGAGACTCAAGATGGAGTTTCTTTCCAAATATTTCACATTTTAGTGTTTGGCTCAATCCTATGGAAAAAGGCTGTTTTGCATGAATATTTGGCATGCTGCTGAACTCTGTCCATCATATGCAAGTCGATCTTCACTGAGACGCTCACTTGTATTGAGCGGCCTCTGACAAGTTAGATGGAAGATAACTCGAGCCTCCTGGCACAAACATATAGATTTAACAATGAGATCTATTGTTCATGTGGTAGCTGTCCATGGTACTGATATCAGAGCCGATTGGTCCACCACTACCTTGATTATGATATGGTGGGTTTGAGCGTAATTTTACCAAAACTGCTCAGAAGTTTCTTAAATATGCCACATTTAAAAGCACTTTGACTTTGGAACTGTCTGAGGACAACTTTATAGAGGTCATGGTCACTAAATAAATCTACTTTATCTTTTATGCAATGATCATCATTCTTATTTGGATTATTTAGGAGCCTTTACACTCTCATATAAGATTATATGAATTAGTAATTGCACAAGAACAGCACAGAGCTCATGCTGAGCAATGGCTCAATTTCTCTACTAAATTGAAACACAGCAGTGAGATTAAAGCACTAGATGGCGCAGCTGACTGTATCTGGACCTCCTCTGATTATTAAAAACAACACAGAGGATTCTGCTGGTTTCACACAAGTATTGACTAAGAATCTTCTTAAAGATGATGTTATAATATTGTCTAGCTGTTTGCTCTGAAAAAAAAAATGAATGAAAAAAAAACTAATTTAATCAGGTCAGCAGTATTATTTGACATCACTGAATACAGCAGTGATGAATACAGCAACAAAACTAAATTTAAGTGTTTCAGGGAGGAATATTATTAAATTAATATTTATCTATAGATTTAAAATCTAGTTTTAAGCATAAATATGTCACTAAATTGAGCCATATTTGTGCTTAGAATTTTAAAAACGACTTGGCAGTGATAATATGAAACAGGAAAAATGAACATATATGTACTTAATATCTTATTTTGCTTTTCAGCTAAATTTAAGACATTAATTGAAATAAGTCTTTCATGTTCACCAAGGCTGCATTTATTTGATTAAAAATACAGTAATATTGTGAAAATTTGTTACAATTTAAATAACTGTTTTCTATTTAATATATTTTAATATGTACTTTATTCCTGTGATGCAAAGCTGAATTTTCAGTAGTCATTACTCGTCTTCAGTGTCACTGAGGGATCAGTTATTAATAATTGTTTTTATTATTATCAATGTTGCATTGATGAACTTCAATGGTGAAGTTTTTGCTGCTTAATATTTTAAGCTGTGATAGCCCTTTTCTGTATTCTTTGATAAGAACGTTCAAATAAACAATATCTATTTGAAATAGAAATCTTTTGTAACATTATACATGTCTCTGTTACTTTTGATCAATTTAATGAGTCCTTGCTGAATAAAAGTATTAATTTATTTTCTTTCTTCTTCTTTTTTTAATCTTACCCCAAACCTTCAAATGATAGTGTTTCCACAAAAAAATATTAGACAGTTTTTAGCCGGTTTTCAGCATTAATAATAATAATATTTCTTGAGCAGCAAATCATCATATTAGAATGATTTCTGAAGGATCATGTGACACTGAAGACTGGAGTAATGATGCTGACATCACAGGAACAAATTATATTTTAAAATCTATTTAAATATAATAACAATGCATAAAAATTTCACAATATTACTGTTTTTGCTGTATTTTTGATCAAACAAATGTAGCTTTGGTGAACATATTAGACTTCTTTAAAAAAAAAAAAAACAACGTAATTATTGACTGGTAATGTATGTCTAAACTATTTGTTTAAAGTTATTTAAAGATGTTTAGACATTTTTTAATGGAAAGACAGAAGTACTGATTAAGAGAATACCTTTGTTGCCGTATTGGTGGGCATATTAGTAGAATGAATTTAGTGGGCCCTTCCAAACACAGAGCGTTTACAGACTTTCGGTTGTTTGACACAGAGGTGCTGACTGGTTTGTGGGTGGAATGTCTCTCTCTCTCTCTCTTTCTCTTTGTTTCTCACTTAGTAAGACAATAATTGAAAGATTGATATCAAAGGGAAAACCTGGGGGAATTTTGCATGACCAAGAACAATATGGTATCAGGTACAGTACATTCTTAAATACTCAACACACCCAACATGACTTCAGATTTAATATACAGCAGGGTTCAAAAGTCTGGAGCACAGTGTAAATCTGGGATTTAAAATCTAATTTGGGTGCATTAAAACATTCTGAACGATTTCTTTGTTACCCACTCAGATGAAGGACCTTGTGCTCTCTGGCTCATTAATTACTGGATGTATCTGAACATCTAAAGTGTGAACCCGAAACATGCTTTCCCCACTCCAGTTCATATTCATTGAAATCCCAGAAAGGATCCTGGTTTAAATGGAGATGGATCACTCTCTGATTATGCCTGTTATGTCTTCAAGTAATGTGTAACAGCCCCAATTTAACAGACATCAATAGCAGGGAGACGAACGCAGCACTGAGGCCAGCCGTGTGCTTCCACGACCATCCAAAGCAAATGTTGATCCAGACTTTGGTCCAAGTCAGTGCGTTCTACAGTAGTGCACAAACCCTGAGCTGCTTCCCGGCTTTCATCTCCGGCCAGGTATCTTCAAGGTTCATTGATAAGGCAATGAAACTGTATGTAAATGGAACAACCCGACGCATGGACTTCTGGCCATTAGTCTTCCCTAAAGCCCCAATGTGACTTTTAATCAACGTCAGACTGGGGAAAAGAGAAAGTTTAATGACGGAGATGATATATTTAAAGAGGAACACAGTAATGCCAGGAAACTATGATAGAATACTACTTTTGAGACCGACGAGATCATTGCAAAATCTCTTTTTATTTCTCTTACAAAGAAAACTATTATATTCAACATACAACAATCAAAAAAAGCCAATTTCTTTCACTGTTGTCATGATAATTTCCCCCTTAAACCCTTTTTCTATCCGTGGATAAAAGAGAACAGGCTTCACAGGGAAGAAAAGCAAGATAATTTAAACACAGATGTGCAAAGGAAACAAAGCATGCAAGAACCAGAGACAAATTTGCTACAAATTGCCCTCAGTTAACCTGTCAGATAAATACTAATTTACAAAAGAAGAAATTAGATAATAATTCAACAAAACTCGGGTGGTGTATTTACCTCCTGTAATATACAACATGGTCTCTGAACGATGTAAACATTTCGTACACACTCACAGCTATTTAAATTTAAAGGCAGACGCCCTGATTTGAAGCAGTGTCTCCGTCAAGATGACGGAGGAACCAGGAATGCTGAACCGGGCCTTGAAAATAAACCATGACTAGTCCTACCAGAGATGCAATACTGGACCGATATTCAGGTAAATAAGGACAGAAACACATCCTGCTCAAGCTAAGAGCTTTTGGTTTTTAATTGCTTAAATATGGGCTTTACAAGCCATATTTTATTTAAAGCACTGCTTTGAGGAAAGCTTTCAGTTGTTTGTTGAGGTCTGTATAGTTCCAACTGTAAGGCACTAGATAAATATAACTCTGGTACACTACTGCAGTTGGGTAAGTCAATCCATCGATGATGGATAAACTAAGGGAATACTAATACTCTGAAATTATGAAGCTAATTTGCACACTTATAACCTGATAATGAACATTTTAATTAGCAAAATTGACAATGTACCGTCCATGGAATAAAAATGAGCTACATTACCATTCAAAATATTGGGGTCGGTAAGATTTTCACATGATCCTTCAGAAATCATTCTAATCAAAGACCCTTTAAAGGGTGAGTTCACCCAAAAATGATCCCATAATTTACTTGCCCTCAAGCCATCCAAGGTGTATATGACTTTCTTCTTTCAGCCAAACACAATGGAAGTTAAATTAAATAATATCCTGGCTCTTCCCAGCTTTATAATGGGAGTGAATAGAGCCTGAGTTTTTGAAGCTCTAAAAAGTGCATTCACCCCCATTATAAAGCTTGGAAGAGCCAGGAATTTTTTTAATATAACTCTGATTGTGTTTGGCTGAAAGAAGAAAGTCATATACACCTAGAATGGCTTGAGGGTGAGTCAATTACGGGATCATTTTCATTTTTGGGTGAACTAACCCTTTAAGGCAAGTCATTTCACTCAGCAGCCATCTTTGAAACTCGTCTCAGGCCGCTATTTCAGTCATGCAAGTGCAGCTCCTATCTCTTTGAATGGGGAAACATCAAGTTCTCCAAAGCTGTTCACCCAGCTTATGATGAAATTTCATATTTGAAATCACCAATGAAATCTGTCTCATAAATTTTGTTTCTAAACGCTCTAATCATGACAAAAAACACTGACTGTTTTTATAGCAACCAGAACTTCTAAAGCCAGCTACAGTGAAGCAATGCTTTTACCAATAGAGTGGTGCATGTATGACGTCATTTCGTAGGCCAACCGGCAGTTAGCATCGCACTGGTTCCCTCGACAAAAACCCAATAGAATTTTCCCATAGGCTTTTGGATTATCGCAAAAAACAAGCTCTGTGATCAACAAAAGTTTATGATACTAGCACGTTTTGTCCATCAAGATAATTATCACAGATGAACACAACTTTTATGCATTTTGAAGCCTAAATGCAGTAAAAAGCTAAAGATATATACGACTATAAACAAGGTACACAAGCTCCCACGACCATCACTAAGCTTCCGACAACTCTTTCAGTTTTTATCTCAAAACATTTTCCCAGAATGTTTAAGTTAGAATCGTTTATAAGAGCACAATTATAAGCATAATGAGGCTGTAAAAGCGGACTGAGTTTACCTGTTCGGCGTGATGACGTTTAATGTCCCAGACAGCCTCTGTAGTCACATTTAGCCACTTGTTAGCAACCGCCCTTTTCAAGACACATTACAGCTTCAAAAAATCACTAGTGGGGTAATACTGATATATTTTATATTGTAGAATAAAACGTGAAAGTGTCTTGAGCTTATGTTAACCACAAATCTTATTTCAGCCATTTAACCAAAAACCCCATTCAAAAAACCCATTGAGACGATGGAACTGGAAATGCTAAAATGCTAACTCGTTTCTGCCTACAAAGTGACATCACACCTGCACCACTCAATTGCTGATTGGCTCTTTTATTTAGAAGGCGGGACTTATTCATAGTAATATGAGTGCGCCTGCTTTGTATATCTAAAGTCTTTGTTCTAATATGCTGATTTGTTACTCAATAAACAGTTCTTATTGTATCAATGTTGAAAACAGTTGTGCTGCTTAATATTTTTGTGGAAACCATGAGAATTTTTTTTAAGGAATTGAAAGTTTAAAAGAACAACATTTATTTGAAATTGAAATCTTTTGTAACATTATAAAAGTCTTTACTGTCACTTCTGATCAATTTAATGCATCCCTGCTAAAAAAAAGTATTAATTTCTTACTGAAAAAAAATCTTACTGAACCTAAGCTTTGAATGGTAGTGTAAATTTAGCCTATATTAAAAATACATCCCAAAAATAGTGCCATAAGTGTCTCTTTTTCAGGTATATGAACCACTCCAGTTATCGGTGTACGATATACATCCAGAACTTTCAATATTACCCATTGGAAACCTTTCCCAGCCACTTTTCACAAAGCAACATAAAAGCTAAATAAATTATCCCAGCACATGCACGTTACTCAAAGAAAGCTTGATCTAGCACATTGGCAAACACTTTTGAGCATCCATGGCTGTTTCTTTGGTTTATAGCTTTCAAACAGTGAAAGAGCATTTGGTACCAAGCAATATTAACTGCTTACAAATGTAGTGTACTTAGACACAGAGACCCTATTTCGTTTTAAACGCATTAGACTTAAACATACAACTCTGTGTAATCAATTAAGGCACATAAATTTAAATTACCCTAAATTAGTTGCATTAACTTGAACATAGATGATGCTTTAAAAAAATATTCCCTCTATGATTCAAGTTCCAAATACATTAATTAATCTATGGCTTTATAAGTTACTTTAAATCCTTTTATCAAATACGTATAACTTAAATGCTTAAGTTAAAAAAGCACAAAAAAGAGATTTTGATCACAAACTGTCATACAGATGTTGTTCAGTGCTTTAAATGATATTAAAAACATGCCAAGACAAGTAAATAATAACATGATGCTAATGAAATACTCGATCCATCTCTGTTCCTTCAATTCGAATTTCTCCTGCCTATGACAATGATTCCCAGAGGTCAAAAAGTCCAGAACAATGTATTACAACAACAAAGTTCAATGTAATGTAAAAAATACTTCCCTTTCAACAGGCTCATAAATACTTGTGTCAGCGAGGGAAAGTAGCTCAGCGAGATAGGATGAACATCCTAGTAAGGTTTGTGCTTTAAAACCATGCCGTTCGTTTGGAGGTTCCACGCTCATGTCATTGTCCGATTAATATGGCCGCCACACGCCTTCGTCCATTCTGCCAGCAGGATTAAGCAGAGTGGGGGAGTTGCTATGACTACCGTCTCCCTCCACCCCCCCGCCTCCATCAGCCTGGACCGGGAGGTTCGGATTGACCAGGCTGGTTCCTGTGGATGCGCTAGTACAAGGTGGCATCATCCGGGTGGGTGATCGGTCCCCTCCAGGAACCATGGAGAACTGGTAGGAGCCAGAGGAGGCGCCGTAGTAGAGATAGGGTGTGCTGCTGCTCTGGAAGGGTCCACTTTGGCTCTGGGTGGAGCCGGGGTACGGCGGTGGTAGGTAGGTGTGGTAATGAGCGCTGCCGAGAGACATTCCCGTGGTGACCGGAGTGGGCGTGTACGTGAAGGTCGCCGGGTAGTGCATTCTGGGGCTGGAAAATCGGCTCTCAGTGAGTGAGGAGAAACCGGGGAACTGACGTTCAAACTGGCCAGGAAAAGGACTCAAATCTGTCGAACCTACAGAAACAAATTTTGAGGTTACTTTCAAAGCAGGATGGAAGGATTGAAATACTATTGAAGACAGAAGTGACAGCACTGAACAACATGACGACACAATAATTGCTTGTATTGAATTTTTCTTCATTTAACTACAATCCATTTTAAGCAAATGCTAAAGGAGTTCATTGTGAATTAAGCTGTATATATACATATTTACACACACAAACTGTGTGTATATATATATATATATAATTTTTTTTATGTTTTTGCAAGAGGTTTCTTATGCTCACCAAGGCTCCATTCATGTGAAAAATACAGTAAATAATGAAATTTATTCCTGTGAAGCAGCCATTTTCAGCAACCATTACTCCTGTCTTCAGTGTCACATGATCGATCCTTCAGAAATCATTTTAATAGGATGATTTCGCGCTCAAGAAACAATTCCTATTATTATCAATGATTATTAAACCGTTTTTTTTTTTTGTTTAATATTTTTGTGGAAACAGTGATATGCTACTTAAAAATTTGGGTTATGTATGATTTGAGTACTTTTATTCAGCAAGGATGCACTAAACTGATCAAAAGTTACAGTAAAGACATTTAAAATGTTACAAAAGATTTATATTTAAAAAAAAATTATGTTCTTTTGAACCTTCCTTTCATCAAAGAATCCTGAAAAGAAGGTATCACTGTTTCCACAAAAATATTTTGTGGAAATGTTTTCAACATTGATAATAATAAAAACCATTGCTAATAAACAAGTGCCAATAATAATGGCTGGTAACACTTTATTTTACAGTGTCCTTGTTACATATGTTACATGTACTTACCATAGTAATAACAGTAAATTATGCATAATTACATGCCACTAACCCCCAACCAAACCATAAACATGTTGTTAATTAATATTACTCAGTACTTAAATATATAATTACACTGTAACAATGACACCTTGAAATAAACTGTAAACTAATGGATAACAATTGAGCACCAAATAAGTATATTAGAATGATTTCTAAGTAAACATGACACTGAAGACTTAAGTCAATAGACTCAAATAGAAAACAGTTCTTTTAAATTGTGACAGTATTACTGTTTTTTTAATGTATTACTGTGTATATATATATATATATTTCAAATGTATTGAAACAGTAAAAAGCCCAGCATTTAAATAAAAAGTAAAACAAATTTTAAATGGCAGAATGTAGCTATTAAAAAACAACCATTAACTTTAAATTACAGACGCACAGATGAGAACAGTTTATCGATTAGTTGGCTTAACTTCATTGTGGTTTTTCCTCTTTGTCACAGACAAGTTCATGTGTATGTGTATTCATGTGTGCGGTTATATGTCTCAGTTCATTTGTGTCTCCGGGCTATTTATATGCCTCTGTATTCTGTGTGCATTTTTAAATTGTTTCTGTGCATATAAAAGTGTGTGTGTGTGTGTGTGTGTGTGTGTATCTGCATCACTTGGCTGCCGCACATAAAACACAACCAGGATGCATAATCGGTCACACATTTGGAAACATTTAGAGGGGCGCGAAGCAGCATCGTAGCGAGAGAGACAGACGTCTGCACAGTTGTGGGCTCCTGGTATCTTCAGCATTATAAACCCAGGCAAAAACTGTCCATCTGCCCTTCTGTCCTTAACATATTCTTTATTTCCCTCCAAAAATCAGAAACCACTAATGGTCTGTAGCTATAGCGCTAGTGCCAAGGGGTAAAGGAACAAAAAGAAACGGCCTCGCCTCCCTGGCGCGGAGCTGTTTTCATAAATCACACGGCGTCTTTCTTGTCACCATGTCTGCGCCTGTGGGCCGACTGGGTGGCATGGTTAAATGTGGGCGATTTGCGGAGGCACGGCTTGTTGCTAATGCTAGCAGTGTCTCCTTTCCCCTCTATGGCCAACCCCTTTTTCTTTTATATTCAAAATCTTTGGTTTGAGTGGCTGACGATAATGGTTCTCTTGCCCCGGGCTATACAGAGAGCCTGTGCTCTGAATAAAAGGCCATATGATAAAAGCAAAAAAGTTATTTACATACATTCTCTGGTGTTAGTCACCAAAAATACATAGACGAGATGGCGCTGGTCTTGAAAACAGATGCTATGTCTGTAAAACTAATGATTTATTTGGCAAGAGTGATTAGTTTCAGGTGAACCAAACAATTATGGGTTATTTAAGTTTAAGTCACGTCTACATGAGGTATGATGTAGCCATACAACACAGTACAGTAGTTTTTACCCTTTTATTTGATACAATACAAAATCTAAGCCTCTAATTTTCTAAATTTGACAGACAAGTATGTGAACACATTTGCTTCGAGATCGATTCCATGCATTATTTTCTGAAATGAATCAGACCTCAATTCATAATGCAACTAGTGTTCTTATAATTAACTAAAACTTATTTAAATAAAGCTGAAATAAAATAAAATCTAAATATTAGATAAAAAACAAACTAAATTGGAATAGAAAATGCTGCCGTGGCAACTAATTGAAATAAGTTTAAGTTGAAGTAGTAAAATTACTAACTGAAATACATATTTTAAAAAAACTAATAAAAATGACAAAAGCATATAAAAAAATCTAATTAAATATATATATATATATTTTAATTTATTCAAATTTAATAAATCATTTAAAATATTAATAAAAAACTATAAAAACTTTAACAGTTTATAAATAATACTAAAATAACACTAAATGCAACAAGTTTTTTTGCATTATGCATTGCATCAAGGGCTGCTATAGCAGATGTAAGCATAATCTGTTATCATTTACAGCTTTTGTCGTTCAGGTACTGTCACAGCAGTTTGAAGAAAAAAAAGTTAGTTAAAGGTAAATGTTAAAGTGTGAATTTTTTCAATGCTACAATACTTAAATCTCAGTTTAATATGTGGAAACTGGAAACAATATGTAAGACATTGGTAGACTGATTACCCTTAAAATGAATGGCAGTTTTCCAGAAACCTGTCTGAAAAACAGTTATTATTTTTGCAATTCTGCTTGGTGGCACTTGACTTGTGGCACAAAAATTTACACACTTTACCTTTAAATGTGATATGTTTATAGCTAACAATCTGAATAACAGAATAACCCAAGTTTAAATGGACAGTTCACCCAAAAATGAAAATTCTGTCATCATTTACTGACCCTCATGTCGTTCCAAACCCGTAAGACTTTTGTACATCTTCAAAACAAAAATGAAGATCTTTTTGATGAAATCTGAGAGCATTCTGTCCCTCCATAGACAGCTACGCAACTACCACAAACGTGCTGCTTAACACGAGAATGAACCTCATTGGTTCTTGTGGAAGCTCAAACGTGCTGCGTAACATGAGAATGAACCTCATTGGTTCTTGCTGAAGCTCAAACGTGCTGCGTAACACGAGAATGAACCTCATTGGTTCTTGCTGAAGCTCAAACGTGCTGCGTAACACGAGAATGAACCTCACTGGTTCTTGCTGAAGCTCAAACGTGCTGCGTAACACGAGAATGAACCTCACTGGTTCTTGCTGAATCTCAAATGTGCTGCATAACATGAGAATGAACCTCATTGGTTCTTGCTGAAGCTCAAACGTGCTGCGTAACACGAGAATGAACCTCACTGGTTCTTGCTGAAGCTCAAACGTGCCGCGTAACATGAGAATGAACCTCATTGGTTCTTGTGGAAGCTCAAATGTGCTGCGTAACACGAGAATGAACCTCATTGGTTCTTGCAGAAGCTCAAATGTGCTGCGTAACACGAGAATGAACCTCATTGGTTCTTGCTGAAGCTCAAACGTGCTGCGTAACATGAGAATGAACCTCATTGGTTCTTGCTGAAGCTCAAATGTGCTGCGTAACACGAGAATGAACCTCATTGGTTCTTGCTGAAGCTCAAATATTCTGCGTAACACGAGAATGAACCTCATTGGTTCTTGCTGAAGCTCAAACGTTCTGCGTAACACGAGAATGAACCTCATTGGTTCGCAAACAAGCGAACATGCTTGAGCTTCCGTTTACCACAACTAATGTGTGAGTTGATGAATGTTTATATGTGAATAAAATTCAATCTGTTCATCATATAAAGCGATCGAGTTTCTTCAGAAAATTTTGGACTAAACTGCTCAATTCAAATGGATTAGTTTTACGATCTCTTTATGAACTTTTTAAGCGTCAAAGTGGTAGTTGTGTAGCTGTCAATGGAAGGACATAAAGCTCTCAGATTTCATCAAAAAGATCTTCATTTGTGTTTCAAAAATGAACAAAAGTCTTAGGGGTTTGGAACGACATGAGGGTGAGTAATTAATGACAGAATTTAAATTTTTGGGTGAACTATCTCTTTAAGGGCACATACATGAAGGTAAATCTATCGCCCCCTTGAGTACGGAAGTAAATTACCACCACTGCAACACAAAACACACACTTGCAGTGTTAAAAGACTAATACTCCTGAAGTGTTTTATATCTCGCAAAAGACATCAACAATGAATATATTTGCAATGTTACTCTCACAGTTAAGTGGTGGGAAACATAAAAGAGCCGTGTCCTTATCTGACATCAAAGCTATTATTAACAAAAGCTCACATGTGCCAGCATCACATGAAAGGATGATATACCTAAATTAATTAAACACGACAGGCGTGTGGCAGGCATCCAGAACCTGCCAGCCAGTGCTCAGGTGAGGGAGATTCTTGTTTAATCACTTTAAGCCTATCCAGGTTCTCAGGAATGGGCGAGGGTGTATGGAGGTAAATGACAGCGAATGAAAACACTTACCTGGCACTGACTCAAACAGGTGTTTGGAAATGGAAACTTGTCTGTCTACCTTTATTCTTTAAAGGGTATCTGGGTGTGTTGTAGGGCACACAAGGACAAATGATCTTATGGGGTGCAACTTGGGCACTGAGTGGCCTTCCATTCCCCAAAGGTTCTCTGGGAAGCGTAACGCTATAAAGCGGCTTTATTTGCCCGCCACTGGCCTGTTATTATGTCTTGGTCTGTTATTAACGATATACTACGCAGGATCAAAGCCATGGAAAGAGGAGCAAAGGAAACCTTTTTTTCCTTCCCCCGAGTTTTAAAAATACACTCATGGCGCAGTCCAATTTTAAAATCAGCTCCGTTTACAAATCTACAGGACCATTACCTAATAAAATCGAGTGAATTTGAGATTGTGTTTCTAACAAATTATGACTCTGAAATTTGAAGCTATGATTTGTTTAGTATGATTGACAGACCGTTAAAGAAAATGATAATTTCAGAAAACAGCCCACCCAAAATGTAGCCCCATTAGTTTTTTTTTTGGTTCATGTGTGTTTCTCATTAATCTGATTAAACTTTCAGCCAACAAATTTAGGAGGGAATTTACAAAATATTTGCAACACTTTTGTGTAAATTTCAGTGCAAAAACCAGAATCTTTTTCACTTACCGCCCTTAATACAGTGCAAAAAAATGACAAAAGTGCATAGCAAAATTACTTAAAATTGCAATATAAAAACAAAAGTTAGTTCAAAATATTAATAAAACCTATAATAGCATATATAAATAATATTAAAATAACACTGAATACAAGTTTTTTTGCGTCGGGTCTAGGGCTGCTATAGTAGACGTTAGCATAATGTGTTATCATTTACAACTAGTTTTCTATTTCAGAGCAGTGGTTTGAAAAAAAAAAGTTAAAAAGTTAAAGGTAAGTGTATTTTTTTTAATGCTAAAATACTTCAATTTCATGTGGAGACAATAAGTAAGACATTGATAGACTGATTTCCCCCCAAAATGAATGGCAGTTTTCTGGAAACCTGTTCGAAAACAGTTACTATTTTTGCAATTCTGCTTGGTGGTGCATACTCATTTCAAAATTCATTGAAATAGTGCTGCACCCTGAGTTACTGTAAATCTTTTCAGCACAAACATGCTTATTTTTTATGCAAATAAGGCTTGAATGTGGCTCATTCACAAAATTTAGAGCCATTTGTCTGATGACAGGCGGTAAATGCAGTTTTTTAAGAGATATTTAAAAAAAGTGAAATTTTGGATTTTTAAAGATATCTCTTAAAATATTCAGATTTTTAAGTAAATGCACTACCTTCATTTTCAAATATCTTTCAATCAAAAGCTGCTTAATTCACATAAACCCCAAATATTCTAAATGTACAAAATCACCATAAAACACGTGCCCACCCCCCTGCCCACTGCAGTGTCGGACGCGAGGGGTAGGGGGCGCACCTGCAGTAGGTCTGAGGCTGGAGGTTACCTGGAAGGCGTCTGGGCACATCGCTGATGGAGGGCAGCCCTGTGGCCCGGCTGGACGAGAGCGGAGTGGTGGAGTGCACGGATGGGGAGGCCATGGGACTCAGGTACGACGGGTACGTCTGGTCATATGACCAAGGTGGGGAAGATTGAGCCTGGCGTGGATCTAAAGGTACAAACAGAGAACAGTTCAAAGACAAGTAAGACCACAGTTAAATGGATAGTCCTCCCAAAAATGACAATTCTGTCATCATTTACATCCTCATGTCGTTTCAAACACAAAATAAGATATTTTAAAGAAAGTTGGTAACTAAACGGTTTTGGTTCCCATTGAATTCCATTGTAAGGACAAAACTAAGTAAGTCTGTGGGATATTTTTTGACAGGCTTAAGTTCAGTGATATGGAAATAAACAATATGTTGACTTCTAAAGCGAATTCTGTAATGTCTATTCAATGATTTACTCATCTGCCATACTAATATATTTGAATTATCTTCATTCTGGGGGGTTTTCTCACCAAACACTGATATATGCAATTAAAGGGTTAGTTCACACAAAAATGAAAATTCTGTCATCATTTACTCGCCCTCATGTCGTTCCAAACCCATAAGACTTTCGTTAATTTTTGAAACACAAATGAAGATATTTTAAATGAAATCTGAGAGATTTCTGTCCCTCCATTGACAGCTACGCAACTACCACTTTGACGCTTCAAAAAGTTCATAAAGAGATCATAAAACTAATCCATATGAATTGAGCGGTTTAGTCAAAATTTTCTGAAGACACTCGATCGCTTTATATGATGAACAGATTTCATTTAAGCTTTTATTCACAAATAACGACATGAGAGTAAGTAAATAATGACATCATTTTCATTTTTGGTGAACTAACCCTTTAATTAATCAGTATGTCTTGTCATTAATTTAATTAAACTGAAAATTGCAATTCTTGATCTATTTAAATTTGTCTGTCTGTCCCATATAGAAGCCTTGTGTGCTTAGCAAATACAATATGATCCCTTGGGTAAATCATTTAAATGAATGCATTCACAAATGTTTGTCAGAGCTGACACATTACACACCCCATAATATAAGCTCTGTCATGCCAAGTATCAGTTTAAAAGTAGGCATATAATTGCTAAAGTCAACAAGGTACAGTGCATTCCTTCTCAGATTCAGTCCATTGGCTTGCACACACAGAGTTTGGAGTAGTACAGTAACAGGACCCAGAGCACAGGACATGCGCTCTCCGAGCAGTAATTAAGGACAGGTGATATCCTGTTCCCTCACAGTGACACAACGCACTGCCCTAGGCTGTCCGCACTCGGTTTCCACTTGTCCATCATGATGCAGTGTGCGATTTCAGCCTAGACAAACCACTTTGTGCTGAGACGAATAGACACTAACAGTGACACACACACACACACACCATATATGCAGAAATGCTTGGATGGATGAGTAAATATAATCGCTGCAAGTGATGACTTGGATAAAGCAAACAACAATTGTGACTGACAGCCAGGTTAGTAGTGGTTACTCAAAGGATCATTTACTTCATTCATGTGGTTTTGTGTGCAGATCATACCAATAAAACAGGAACATAAGAAATATGTGCGCATCTGTAAATTAACATTACTTGTGTATTTGATGAATTACAAGGGCATAACAGATTAACAAACAAACAAACAAACATATATGTCCTGTATTCCTATATTTCAAACAATAGAGCATGCCGCTAGCAACGCATATACCTAGAATGCAATGTAAGTTGATTTGGATAAAATCATCTGCCAAATGCATAAATGTAAATAATTAAATATTATATCCATTCATCCATTCTCCAAACCACTTGTCCTCTGTATTGTAGGGATGATGAAGTCTATCCCAGTGTAATTAAATATGATATATTTAACACGTGCACACACACGCACACACACACACACATTTTATGGGGACTTTCCATAGACAATGATTTTTACACTGTACAAACTGTATATTCTATCCCCTTACACTAACCCTACCCCTAAACCTACCCATCACAGAAAACTTTCTGCATTTTTCCATTTTCAAAAAACATAATTTAGTCTGATTTATAAGCTGTTTTCCTCATGGGGACCAAAAATGATTTTGGATACTGCCATCTTTGTGGGGACATTTTGTCCTCATAAGGTAGGGTTTACTTGGACCACACACATATATACACCAATCAGGCATAACATTATGACAGGTGAAGTGAATAACACTGATTATCTCTTCATCATGGCACCTGTTAGTGGCTGGGATATATTAGACAGCAAGTGAACATTTTGTCCTCAAAGTTGATGTATTAGAAGCAGGAAAAATGGGCAAGCGTAAGGATTTGAGTGAGTTTGACAAGGGCCAAATTGTGATGGCTAGACGAATGGGTGAGAGCATCTCCAAAACTGCAGCTCTTGTGGGGTGTTCCCGGTCTGCAGTGGTCAGTATCTATCAAAAGTGGTCCAAGGAAGGAACAGTGGTGAACCGGCGACAGGGTCATGGGTGGCCGTGGCTCATTGATGCACGTGGGGAGCGAAAGCTGGCCTGTGTGGTCCGATCAAACAGACGAGCTACTGTAGCTCAGATTACTCAAGAAGTTAATGCTGGTTCTGATAGAAAGGTGTCAGAATACACAGTGTATCGCAGTTTGTTGCGTATGGGGCTGCATAGCCGCAGACCAGTCAGGGTGCCCATGCTGACCCCTGTCCACCGCCGAAAGCGGCAACAGTGTGCACGTGAGCATCAGAACTGGACCACGGAGCAATGGAAGAAGGTGGCCTGGTCTGATGAATCACATTTTCTTTTACATCACGTGGATGGCCGGGTGCGTGTGCGTCGCTTACCTGGGGAACACATGGGACCAGGATGCACTATGGGAAGAAGGCAAGCCGGTGGAGGCAGTGTGATGCTTTGGGCAATGTTCTGCTGGGAAACCTTGGGTCCTGCCATCCATGTGGATGTTACTTTGACACGTACCACCTACCTAAGCATTGATGCAGACCATGTACACCCTTCCATGGAAATGGTATTCCCTGGTGGCTGTGGCCTCTTTCAGCAGGATAATGTGCCCTGCCACAAAGCAAAAATGGTTCAGGAATGGTTTGAGGAGCACAATGAGTTTGAGGTGTTGACTTGGCCTCCAAATTCTCCAGATCTCAATCCAATCGAGCATCTGTGGGATGTGCTGAACAAACAAGTCCGATCCATGGAGGCCCCACCTCGCAACATACAGGACTTAACATCTTGGTGCCAGATACCACAGCACACCTTCAGGGGTCTAGTGGAGTCCATGCCTCGACAGGTCAGGGCTGTTTTGGCAGCAAAAGGGCGACCAACACAATATTAGGAAGGTGGTCATAATGTTATGCCTGATCGGTGTATACATATATATATATATATATATATAAAATTCATATACTGTAATTTTCTTTGCTGTCACTTCTTTAATACCTGTTATCTGCGTTTGCCCCTGAGGTGTGAAGGAGTTGGGGCTGCTCAGCGAGGGCCGTGGTGTTTGTGTTGGTACAGTAACCCGCATGGTGGTCTGCCGGATACGCTCCAGTTCACTGAGGCGATCAGAGAACAGTCCGGCCTTCGGCGAGTCATCCAACTTCGGCCTGTGCCCTGCAATCAACATACTGCCATCAGTAAAACTGACGACCACATCACAACTTGTATTTACATATTTCTGACAAGATACACCATAAGTGTTTTGCATATTACAGCACTGTTAATCACACTTCTGCTCCTCACGGGCTGCATGTAGAAACAAACCTACATCATGTAGTCTGATTCACAACCAAATGATTCTTATGAACTGGTTCTTTTGAATCATAATGTATTTGGTCTTGGCCGACTAGATCTGCTAGGCTGCTGCTGCAGAGCAAGTATGAACTTGCTACTGCTAATAGATACACAGACACACTGCTGTGAGCATGTAAGATATGCTGCTACTGCATAATTATACATACTGTACATAAATCCATAGCAGATTTAGGCAGGTGGAGCTGGGGGAGGTGGAGGGGTTTTAGAGGAACTCTAAGAGGAACTTTGCTTACAGCAAACAATGAACCAGACTATTTAAATCTGGAGTAAGCAATCTCATTGGCTACAGGACCAGCAGAGGCCAATCAGCTTGTGCCTTACGGTAATGATGTGAGTGTCTGCACTCAAAAACGTTTTTGGTGGGTCTTGATTATATCTCCTAGCATTAAAAAGTTAGCCAATCTATGATTTATATGTATGGCATAGGTTTGACTATGAGACAGGTGTTCCATTTCCCCTCTTTATAAGAGCTTTCATTATGCCCCATGGCATTTCAGTCTTTCAAGCCACAATCTGCCGTGACTCTGCCATATGGAATCAAACCGAATCTAATTTCATTTCCATAAAAAAAATCAAATATTACATATTCCATGTTCTTAAAATATCATCTATTAATCTGTCCCATCAGGGCGGAGATTTGGCTTTGACAATGAAGTGCTATGCTTGGCATATAATAACATTCTTTTGGCACACATTAAATGCTCAACCTTCCCAGACAAGACGAAACCCTTATAATACAAGACCGCATGTGCTTCCTCTGTGTAGGATGCATGATGACACAGGCCAGCACCTTTCTGGAAAGCTATAACAGGAGCGTTTAAGAGTCCATAGCCTCAAGTCTATTCTCGGCAAATTAGAGGAGGAATAAGACAGCAGCGCAGCCCAATACACAACTAGCCCCTTTTTCCACATTAAAATGGCCCAGTGTCTCCCTCAGACTGCAGACGTTTTTTTCTGTGAAGGCCGTAAAGTAAATATCAAACAGGAGAAAGAGAAAAACTCCTGCTGGAGTTGGCAGCGCTCCAGCTGGCACCGAAAGAACGAGCTACCTCTATATCTCGACTAACTGACCTATGCCAGCAGAACAAAGAGAAGCAGCAAACACACTAAGAAAAGTTTCATAATCAAATCATTAAAGTGCTTTAGTATGTCTAGAATGTTAACTATGAACTATGAAGTGTGTTCAGTTTAAATCTTAAAATGCTTCCTTCTATCTTAATATGCAAAGACAACTGTAAGTAAGTCATGAGTGCTGCTAGACTCTATTTAGAGGGGCAATCTTTCATCTCAGCTCACCTAAAAATTGGCGTTTAACTGTCAGCAACTTTAAAAGTCTGTGATCATGTGATTTCTCTTCACATTCACTGTCTGCAGTGAGTTATCTGAAGTTATTTCACTCTAATTTCTCAACTTACTATGCCATTTTGGGGGTGCGGGACTATCTTCACGGCAAAAATAGGATTTTTCTTACTTACCATTTGTGTCTTGTTTTCTATTACAAATATCTAAACAATCTTAAATCAAGATACATTTACCTAAGAAACACTTATAAAGATGAATTACTTAGTTTGGAAAAAACTGTCCAAACCAAGTGGAAAAAACTGTAAAAATAATCTTGTTTTCCCTTTGAATTAAATGTATTTTTCCTACCCCACTGACAGATGTTTTTACTTGTTTTTATGCATAAACTCACTTTATTGTGATACATTTTTCAAAAAACAGTTTAATATCTTAAGTAATTTTGCTTCTCAAGCAAATGTATCTTGATTTAAAAATGTTTAGATATTTGTACTAGAAAACAACACAAAAATAGAGTAAGAAAATAATTTTTTGCAGTGTGTTTTACCAACCAAAGGCGCAAAAAACAGTTTGAAAACATTCATTCTTTATTTCCATTTGGTTCCCCAAACGGTGCAGAAATTACACACTTCATCTTTAATTTCATGCACATCTTCTGTAGAAGCATGAAAAACTATAGAGACACAATAATAAAGTATTTCACCACAATGAAAACATTACAGCTAATGGAAAAATCATTAGCCTGACTCTTGAGTGTAACTTCAGGACATTGTTGCATTGCACTCCGCCTTTGAACTTGCGAGCAATGTGACATATGTAAAAGCTAAAAGCTAGCATAACTCAACCTCCCAGGAAGTGCAGCATTTGAGCAAATCGTACCTTTTCACACAAAGCCAATTTGTCTGCTATAATTTTTTTTGTGACAAGCTGAATCCAGACAGTGGAACTGACATAAATCCTGCTGGGGAAATAAAATGGACAAAGATGTGCTTTGTGCGGCTTTATTTCACAGTGATTCATATAAAACACAATGTTCTGCGCTCGGAGAGACAGCGGACTCTGATCACCAGTAAATTTAGAGTGTTCAATGTGCATCCGTGCTAAAGCCTCCCTGCAGACAGATTTCCAAGGGGTGATATTTACTGATATTTAGAGAATCACCAGAGCAGAAATTACAATAAGACCACATACAGGTAATGGGTACACCAGAGGTGAATTTGCAAACAATGGGAATTTTCAGTAAGAGTTCTGGAATGTTAAGTAGCTTGTGTTTGATTCAGTCCATGGAGAATATGTAGCCACCTTAGTGTGGATAATGTATCTAGTTACATTTGCTCGCCCAAGAAGTATCTCTTGGGGGTGGGGGCAGCCAAGTGGTTAACGATCTGGGCTGCTAACACAAAGGTTTTAGGTTCAATCCCAATGGTGTGGATAAACTACAAAACCAGGAACGAGTGTTAGAGAGATCACAAGCACCTCTGTACTGTTGAGCTCAACAGGTTGCCTCAGGCTAGCTGACACTGGAAGTCAGCTTTGAATGAAGAACATCTGATAAAATATAGTTCATAAATAATGCTCCCTCCCGCATAATTATGTGAAAAGCTATGACAATATATAATTTATGTTCATTATTTTTTTTTTTGAAAAATTGTTGGCTGGAGCTTTGGCCTATTGGTTAGTGCATGTTGTGTCTGGTTTGCAACATTTCCTGCTTTTGGCCCTGTTTACACCTGGTTTTAAGATGTTTTGGTCGATTGGATCACAATTGGACGAGGAAGACACATTTTCACACACGTCTCTTTTGTCCACTTCTGTCCTGATTTCTTCGAGGGGAGGGTCTATTCGAGGGTAAATCTATGTGTTTTTTTTCAGATCTTTCGATCTAATGGACGAAATAAGCTCGCACAATTTACATAAGAACACGACTGGAGATGACGGAAAAACATACGGAGAGCAGCAGTTTTCATTTCTGCTCTGACAGCCACAGACCACACCAAACTTGGTGAGTGCGTGTAAAAAATCAGGAATTATGAGAGAACATTGTGCTTGGTATGTATGTTTTTCATCTTTAAACCAAACTTGGGTCTTCAGCAAACAAAGTTTAAATGCCGTCTGGCTAGCGCGCGTCCCATAATGTTTTAGCGTTAGTTCAGTAGGCGGAGAGTAGGTGGTCTTTTGTGGCTGTTCGAACGCATTCGACCACATGAGCGTTTACACTACGAAAGCAATCTGGTCTAATGCGTTTTCAACTACCTCTGGAAGTGGTCGAAAAGTGGACAAGCTCAAAAAGTTTTAGACCCCGTTTACACCTGTATTTAGCGTCGTCCACTTGTGATCCGATCGACCAAATCGCATCTTAATACCAGGTGTATACAGGGCCATAGTTTCTTCCTCATCTATTCCCCATCAATTCCTGTTCTCTCTCTATTTTTCAATCAATAAAAATGTGAATGCTCAAAGATAATGGCTAGGCTTAAAAATGACAAAAATTAAGCACTAAGGGCCAGATTTACTAACAGCTTGCGCCAGTGCAAACCATCTTTTGGCGTTAAAAAACTACTGTCAGGATTTAAAGACATGCAGTGAAAAAATAGCAATGAAAAGGAGTGGACAGAGTCATTTTTTGGCTGAACTTATTGCATATGCCTTTGTATGAGTTTCCCTTTCAGACACAAAATTTATGGGAGGAGAGTATATAAATTAATCATGCAAGGTGATTTACTAAGGTTTATGCTCGTCAATTTACTGGTATTTGCGCCATTATTTACCGACCAAAAAAGCATGTCTTAAACCAGACGCTAACTTGTAGATTGCGTTGGTCATTATGGAAATGATCCGACTGCATCTGTGTTCTTTAATTTGCACGTCGTCAGTAGAGCACGCGCAGAACTTTCCACTCCCATTAGCTTGGAATTGCGCTCTCACGCTAATTTGCCCTGTTTAGTAAATATGACTCTATAACATGATTTTAAGACATTAATAGGTATGCATGATGGAAGACAATTTGCTTCTTTCTGGGTCTGGGTTTGTCTCGTTCTGACGCCGGTAATCTCGACATTACAAATTACTTGTGAGTAGGATTGTCAAACATACCGGTACTAAAACAAAAGTTGATGGTACCAGCATTTCTGCAGTACCGGTAGTACTGGGTATATTCGGTACCTGCTGACAGACGCTGTAAAAGCTCTCGCATCAAAGGTTTCTATTTACAGCAAGTTTTTACAAGCGTTGAGCACTGTAGCCAATCACATATCACATCTGTTGAGCGTGTGAACACAATAGCCAATCAGAGGTGCCAGTCAGTAAGTTAGTCAGAATCTGCTCAACACCGCTGAAAACGCACAAGATTTTTTTGGGTTCAATCCTTTCATTATAACCTACAAAGTGTAAACATTATGTAAATAAGAGATTTATTGTACAATTAAGACAGCTTTTTTAATCTAATGGGAGTTTTCGCAAGATTGCAGAATTCAGTGAGCTTGTACTTTAGAGAGTTTTTCATGCTGCTAAGACAGTATTGACAACTGTATTTGAATGCGCAATTGAATTATTTTTTTAAACTACTTAATTCAACAGTTTTTGCTCTGGTAACGAAATTGGTACAGAGAACTGCAATTTTTTTCTGGTATTGGTACCGTGACAGCCCTACTTGTGAGTGCAAATTAAATCAATGGTATAATAATGTCAAAATGATCCAGAAAAGCAATGCAGAATACAAATGCAAAATACAAACTTACAGATATTATTTGATATGTGTGTATTCTTGTGGTTTTGTTGCTGTTGTTAACTTGATAATTAGTGGCTGGATGACAGATTTCCATGCCTACTTTTTTTGGTGCATTTTTCAAAATTGGTGCTTTATGCAACTTTCAGGATCCCGAAATATCTTAGTGACATACAGTAAAGGAATGAGCACAAGGACATCATCTGTATGAGGAGATGTATTTAAGAGAGCCAGGAAACCAGATGAAATCACTGCTGGAGGGAAAGTCCCAAAAATTCCTGTCATCCCCCAGCCAGAGGAGTGAGATTTTCGATAGCTAGCACTTCCCTGTCCAATCACAGAGCGGAAGCGCTAACACATTCATTCCAGATGTTTAAATGGCCCTGTGGGATGTGGCCCATTCTCCAGCTGACACAGATCTTATCTCAGGTTGAGAATCACAGAGCAAAGAGAATTATAATGAGTAATTCCTGTTTTCAGGCTTCCTTTGATGACGGGGAGTCTGTATGGCCACTTCAACTGATCCAAGAACAATGGATGAAAAAAATGAATGAGTGTGAAATATATGATCCGAGGGTTTCTGGACTATTCGAAGAACAGCATGAAAAGCTGTTTGGACAAGGAAATCTAAACAAACATTGATGATCCGATAATGAATTCCGATGGTAATGAGCAATGGACACAGGAACTGATGAATTTAGGTCACAGTCAGTGTTAATTAAACTGTCACTTGCAGGGAGATGCAATCAAAATGCCAAATGTCTACTAAATAAATAAAATCCGAATATAAATATATATCTATAAGTATATAATGTATATAACATATTAATATTTATTATTAATTTATATAAATGAATAATATAATATATATATATATATATATATCTCGCAGCAAATACTGTTTTCGACATTGATAATAATAAGAACTATTATTAATAATTGAGCAACAATAATTGATAATTGAGCACAAATCATATTGGAATGATTTCTGAAGGATCATGTGACACTGAAGGCTGGAGTAATGATGCTGAAGATCACAGGCAAAAAATTACATTTTAAAATCTATTATAAAACAGTTATTTTTAATTACATTTCACAATATTACAGTTTTACTGTATTTTTTTTATAAAATAAATGCAGCCTTGGTGAGCATAAGCGACTTCCTTTAAAAAACAAAAAAATCATTATTATTCCAAACTTTTGACGGTTAATGTATATATGATTATAAAAAAAATAATAGTTCTGCAGGTAATCAAAGCTATGAAACAAATATTGGATTTTAGATTTTAGAACAAATTTTCAACATAAAACCTTTGCTGTGGAATCTCTTCTCTCTCATGTTTTCGGGGTCAAGTGTCATATTTCAGCATGAAAAAAGTCAAAATAAAGAAAATTCAAGGTTCCCACCCTTTTTCAGCGATCATTTTCCAGGACTTTTCCAGTCAAATCATGTCAAATATTGCTCTCTAAGTCTTTAAAAGGCGTACAGTTTATAGCTATGACTTAACTATAAAATGAGTTTTTAATATGAGCTCTTAATCATACATCTCAATCATCACACACTTGTTTTCGCCACAGAATAAAAAGAAAAGGTAATCACAACTTTTTA
The DNA here is from genome assembly GCA_039654105.1 of Coreius guichenoti. Taxonomy (NCBI): domain Eukaryota; kingdom Metazoa; phylum Chordata; class Actinopteri; order Cypriniformes; family Gobionidae; genus Coreius; species Coreius guichenoti. The sequence goes on from CM077185.1 coordinate 33,583,103, forward strand.
TCTCGCTATTCTGACTTTTTCTCACAATTGCGAGTATATATCACGCAATTCTGACTTTATAACACAATTAAGTTTATATCTCACAATTATCCCGCGTAACTGCAAGTTTATATCTTGCAATTCTGAATTCTTTTCTAAAAATTGTGAGATATAAACTCACAATTGCAAGTTATAAAGTCCAATTCTGATTTTATAACACAATTGCAAGTTTATAAAGTATCTTGCAATTCTGACTTTATAACTCACAATTGCAAGTTTATATCAAAATCATGTGATTAGGTAGCTGCTTGCCAGTTAGCATTCACTGCATACGTTAATAGCATTAGCTAACTGTTGCAAGTGGCAACACAAGACTAAACATCATCATTCAAAACACTAATCTCACGTGTCAAAACTCAGCATTCCTGAACATCGCACTTTCTGCAACTAGCGGTAATTGTTTGGGCCAGTGATAAACTCTTTGTACCGAAAAACTGATTACTGATTTGAAAAACTAATAATTTTCCAGGACAACAACAAGATCTTCCAGGACATTTGACATTTTCTCTAATTTTCCATGTGTTTTCCAGGACTGGAAAATTTGTCATTAATTTTCCAGGTTTTCCAGGACGAGTGGGAACCCTGAAATTAGCATTTGAGAGAAGGCTAAAATTACCCGAAACATCTTCTGTCTCCGTCAGTGATGCTGTTTCCCCCAAAACAAATATTCGTATATGACATCACTACCTGTGGGCGAGGCCACTGGACAGGTCACAAAAACATCTGCTGAATGTCATTCTATCGTTCGACAGGGATTGTTTTAGAGACATCTTACAGATCTTTTACATCGAATAGACATCCGGACGACGCACACACGCTAGATGGGGCAGCCCGGAAATTATGGAAATCCATCACCGGCCGTCATCAACAGGGTTTTTGAGAAAGTCAGCGGAAGAACGGAATAAACTGGAAAAGAAAATCAGAGAAAGAGAGAGGGGAAGGAGAAAAAGGAAAGTGGGAGGAAAAAGCCAGGCTGTTGTGGAGTGTTGCCAGGTGTCTGTGTGGTCTTTACATTTCAGTATTTAGGAGGAACGCCAAGCAGGGAAGGGGTACAGACACACACACACACAAGACGCACAAGGCCCTCGGCCCTTTTCAAACCGCAGGCACACTTCTTCATCACCTCCATGCGGATATGAAAGCAGTGTGACTCGGAACAGGGCGCCATCAGTATTTCTCGACTTCTAATGATGCAGCACTGATATACGCAGCAACTATCCAAGCCAGACGCAAACACGCACAGCCTGAGCCCACGGCCTCGGCGGTTGGCACCTTCACACGCAGGCTGAACGGATCGAGCCCGCGGTTCTGCTTTTCTCTTCTTCTCCTCTCTTGTTTTGGTTGGTTTTATGTGAGCAGTTCCCATTGTAAACTTAACTCGCCCCAAAGTGACGCCTCTGCTAAGTGAAACCGACTTCTTTTTACATTCATTGTAAGCTTAAATAATGTCTATCAGTCTTGTGTGGTCTGTTTTGAAAGGAGTGTCGCGTGACGCGCCAAATCTGGTGTTTTTTTACTGTAATATCAGCTGCTGTTATTGCTAAGGCTAAATTATTATCCCCTTTCAACTTGTTGATGTGTGAGATTGTCAAAACAATGAGACTCATGTGTCAGATTTGGGATTTTAGCTTCAAGCAAATTCGCTTGAAAGGGGATTTTGAGCAGATTTACTTGCGGTCTCTGTGACTTCTAACAGTTGTGCCATTTGACTGCTGTGATTGAGCTGTGGAAAGACAAAGATGTATAGAGCACTTCCTAAAGGTGTTACACAGAGTGACAGTCTAACATTGAATCCATAATTACACGGGGCCCCCAGTGCAGGTATGTTAGTTTAACCAGCTCCACCCCGACTATTAGATCAAATGACGCTTAATGAGTGCTATTACACACACACAACCATCCACACACATCCACACACACACGTTGTGTTTTCATGTTTTATGGGGACTTTTCACAGGCATAATGATTTTTATACTGTACAAACTGTATAATCTATCCTCTAACCCTAAACCTATCCATCACAGAGAACTTTCTGCATTTTTACATTTTCCAAAAACATCATTTAGTCTGATTTATAAACTGTTTTCCTCATGAGGACAAAAAAATGTCCCCACAAGGACAAGGATTTCGGATATTGCCATCTTTTTGAGACATTTTGCCCGTCAGTGGAGTATACTGTACTGGGATTTTTTCCCCCCTTCCAGCCTCATACTCACCCGTCCCAGAGCGACACCCCATAAGCACCACCACACTCACTAATGCATCTACATGTAATTGAGAGCATTCTGAAAGATTGCTTATGAGTTATCAACATATCAATTTACTATACGGCAACACAAGACTTTAACAGCCAATGACATTTACAGCTGGGGAGACTGGACTGATATTCTACTGTTTAGTGTTAATCACCATCTAACTCAGCCGGTTAAGAGCTACATTTAGCCTTAGATGTTTTATGAATATGGTCCCTGGAGGACCGGTTTAATCAGCTCGCAATTTTTAATACACATTTAAGTGTGCAAGTTGCAACTATTATTAACAATAATGGAAATTTGAGGCTTATCAGTAGCAGTATTAACAATGAACATTTGTGCAGTTCTATCACCAACACTCATTCATCACAGAATACTATGAACTGAATTATGAGGACACAAAAAGTGGTCCACATCTTCTCAAGCACACTTGCGATTTTTAAATAATGTTTTAATAGATTTTATTATTATTATTATTATTATTATTATTATTATCTTTACTTTAAGAAGTACATTTTACTGTGCAATTTTTTTCATAATTTCTTCAAGTTAGACCATACTTTTATTTTGGCGGGTTGTAATGAAGACATTTGAGTTTCTGTGTGTTTTAATAAACTGTATTATTATCATTATTACTTGAAGTACACTCTACTGTGCAATAGTAATATATTTCTGTTAGCCTGCTATAATTTCTTCAAGTTATACCAAACTTTTATTTTGACGGGTTGTCGTGATTAGAGTTTCTGTGTGTAGGCCAGGCTATATGATATGACCAATGAATGAAGAGAGTTTTATCAAATGAAATGGTGAAATGCTCATGAAGTGACTCTCAAATCCCTGTGTCCATGTCCTCACATTGTAAGTGAGATGGCAGATGCTGAAACCACCACGAGCGTCACGTGTGCTTCAGTGTGTGTGTAGTAGATGAAACTGCAGCGCTCATTCACAGGGACGCGTGCAGAGCATGCAGACTTCAGATTTAAATAGCAGTCTTTTTGAGTTTTAATATTCACTGACACTAGTCCATGTTAAGATCTGATTCATTGTACAGCCCTACTTTTGATTTATTCATTAAAAAATGGCCAAGTTCCGTGACGTTCTGCTTAATTCAGAAAGTTCCATTTGTGACTGGATTCTGTGATTTGACGTGTTGAATTAATGAATGAAAGCGTGAAAGTTCTGTCACAAAACAATATTGTTACGTATCCTCGCGCTTTTTTAAGTGGCTATACGGCTTTCCTAGTGGGTATACGGCGTATACCTGCGTCTCACGTAGACTACACCACTGGGTTTACCTGGACCACACATACACACACTTTCCATAGACATAATAATTTTTATACTATAAAACTGTATACTCTATACCCTGACCCTAACCCTACCCATCACAGAAAACTTTCTGCATTTTTACATTTTCAAAAAACATCATTCTGTATGACTTATAAGCTGTTTTCCTCATGTAGACCAAGAAATTTCCCCACAAGGATAAGGAAATTTCTTCTAGGATATAGCAACATGAACGTCATGGGTTTGATTCCGAGGGAACAGACATTTCATATGGCAAAAGATAGTAAAGCACAATGTATTGCAAATATACACATTATATTGCATTACTGGAATTATTAAGGCATATTTTAAAGTAACCAATAAAGTAACCCGTACGAGGAACACGATTTCCACAAAAATACAAGGCAGAACTGTTTTCAACACTGATAATAAGAAATAATTTTTGAGCACCAAATTTGGGTACATCATATTAGAATGATTTCTGAAGGCTCATATGACACGGAATACTGGAGTCATGATGCTGAAAATTCAGCTTTGATCACAGGAATCAATTACATTTTAAAATATTTAAAATAGAAAACAGTTATTTACATTCTAATAATATTTCACAATATCACTACTGTGAAATATTACTGTTTTGATCCAGTAAATGCAGCCTCAAATGAGCACCAAAACTCATCAACCACAAACTTTTGAACAGTAGTGTACTTTTATGGAGTTATTTTATGTTTAAAAAATTAAATTGGAAGAAATAAAGTGCAAAGGTATCCAGCAAATTAATAAATGTCGAACCAATGATCTTGCATCTTAAAAATTATACTGTTCTTTGTGGTTGTAAGTAAAAAAAACAGCATTTTTTTATTCCGTTCAGATGTTTGTCAGCTTACAGAACGGCAGCCATTTAGAAACAAGTAGCTACGACATATCCCTGACTCTCACTCTTGCAATAACCTTTAAAATAACAAAAACTCTCTCCATAATACGATTCAAATGTTAAGACAGCATGCACTGTTATGATACAACTGCAATAAAAAACAGGTGTACGGACTTGAGCTGAGCACTTCTGGCTAAGAGAAAAACCCATGTGTGAGCCAATCAAGAAGCAAACTCACTGAGAGACGTCTGTCACAGAGAAATACTCAACGCTCTCGTTGTCTAGCGCTTTCCTGGCCCTATTGATTCACAGTTCATATGGCACCCATCAAGATCTATTAAATACACAAACACATTAATACATTTCCTGTACTGGATATCAGCCTCAGAATGAGGCCTGTGTGGTGGATGAGGAAAAACACGACCCAAACGGGCATTACAGCCACCTGTACTGGACATAATGAGGATATTTTGACTGAAATAATAATAATTTTATGTACAAAAACATGTTACAGTTAATTCTATGATTCTCAGAATATATAAACACACAGAGATGTTCCATCAGGACATTCTGACAGCACACTGTAGGCATTGTCTGAAGGTGCGAGACGGGCCTCTTCCCAAATTACCTGCTCATTAACACCAATTTGAGGTTTAATGGGGCAGAATTGTAAATGAGGCGTTCTTCGATAAAATCAGTGCGGAGTGAGAAATGTCAAATTATTAAGAGGGCACGTGTGATTAGTCCCATAAGGATCGCATGGACATCTGCACAGGCTCAGAGTGCAGGTGATGTTTGACCAGGACTTTTATTCGTGGCTTCATTTATTTCCCACTTGTCTTTGCTTAATTGATGCCATAGCTGCACGTGTTGCATGACTGCTCTCTCTTTTAATTGCGTTGTTCAGAATATTTCCAAACACCTGTTCTTGTACAGCAGATGTTTCAAGACTTTGATGCTTTGGTATTTAAATTGTGTCTATACTGGCTGCGTCTGAAAGCTTAGGAAGCTCACTTATTTCCTCGATCAGGCAATGACTTGACATGTAGGCTGTGTCTGAAATCGCCCCCTATACCCTTAAATGGGGCACTATTTGAGGGGACAGCCATTTGTACTGGTGTCCGAAACCATAGTGGACGTTACTGAGTGCACTCATTCAATCCCACAATGCACCGCAATAACGAGTGTACAACTAATGTACACTCTAGAGAATTACAGGCTAGAGAATACCCATAATGCACTGTAATGGTCGTGCCAAATGAATTCCAGCGTCTCATTAGAAGATGGTGCCTGCTGCTGAATCATCCAACCATCCATTTTCCAAACCGCTGGTCCAATGTGGCCACAGAGTAATATCATACAGGTATAAATTCCTTTTTAATATATTACTGTTTAATTACGGTTTATACATGCTATTTTCCATGACAGAGTTCAAGGTAAATCTTTTCATTACTACGGGAGCTGCCAGTTTCAAATGTTTATTAAACAGCAAGCACAAACTACGCAAAAGCGGGAGCCCTTCCGGCGCACTCAGTGTCCAAATTCACGTTTTTATTCACTCCTTCAAGTGGACTATATTAGTGGAGTAATGTAGGGAATAGTGAATGAGTGTATAAGGGGCGATTTTGAGCACAGCCGTAGTGTTTGCGCGTGAAGACACCTCACAAAACTGATTTCAGACAGACTTCTGAGGCAGCGTAACGCTTTAATGATCTACAGCAAAATGGAGAGAGCTTTGGTGGTAACTAAGCGAAAATTTAAATACTACAATAGTAATTACTCACTACAAATCACATTAAAAGTGGGAAAAGCACTTTTAAAAAATGTACGTTTACACAAACGGACCACCAACCGCAATTTTCAGAAGCCGTATTTATTTTTTAGCTCAACTGTCACATAATGGAACACACAGGATTGTGGGATATCAAAGGCAGTGAAGGATACATCTATGCTGCCTTCAAAAATCCATCAGATGGAAGTATCTCAGTAGACAGGACGTGACATGATCATTGGATTTGGACATGCCTTGTTGCCTTACTACCTCTGTATGCTGCATTTTTCTGCTTTCAGACATATCCACTGTCTTCAGAAAAATATGGCATATTACCATTTTTTTGGAAAAAAAGGTACAAAAGGTCACAATTACACGTAGCTCCCTATGTTAGTCACATGACCTCATCATGTTGCATGTTCAATTCAGGCAAGTGGCGTCCAGTTACCATTTACTCTATGTTAACAATTGTGGCTGGAAAGGAAAGGTCAAGTCCAGTGCATTGCATTATGGGACATATTCAATAATAGTTAAAAATACATAAAAGGACTAAAAAGCACTAAAAGGTGAATTGACAAAGCAGAATTTAGCATAATAAGGTCATGTAGCATACTAGTGTTCGAAACATTTAACGCTGCATACTGCTTCACATACTTCTTTTAAGAAAATAAGCAGTCAGTCAGACAATCAGAGGTGGAAAGAGTAATAAAATATTCGACTCAAGTAAAAGTACTATTACTTCAATGAAATTTTACTTAAGTACAAGTAAAATTACCGGTCTAAAAATCTACTCAAGTAAAAGTAAAAAGTAGTTCATTAAAAATTACTCCGAGTAAAAGTTACTTTTTTACAGCGGGGGTGGGGGACTCTCCCGTGTAGGGTTGCAATAGAATGAGATTTTCACAATATGATAACCATCTCAGAAAACATGCAGAGTTTCACAGCATCATGGTATTAAACAATTATTAAATTATTAAAAGTATTATTAAATTATGGTTATTATTATCATCAGTTAAAATGGTCGTTAAATGAATGAAAACAGGTTTTGGTTGAACAAATGCTTTATTATAACAAACTTAAAAACCATTTGTTTGTTTTATTTATTAAAATTTTAATAAAACATGTCTAATCAAATAAAATCAATAAATGATTAAGAATTAGATTAACAACTTTTTTTATAATTAATTTATTAAAATGTTTAAGAATAATAGAGTCCTATGAATTTTTTCTTTTTATGATTTAATACAAATATATTATCAAAACACAGTGGTAATCAAATAAAATGTAACAAACTTTTATCCTTTTATTTTTTGGCAAAGTGCTGCAAAACAGAGATTTACTCAATTAAAACATGGATTAAAAATAGCCTATATATTCTTAAATAATGTTTAAATTATGTATTATTATTATTACTTTGACAAGTACATTCTATTGTATGCCTAATAGTAACATATTTCTGTTATAATTTCTTCTAGTTAAACCAAACTTTTATTTTGACAGGTTGTAGTGAAGACCTGTTTCAGAGTGTATTTGACAATGTTTTTTATTCAAATAAAACGAAGAAAATGCTCATTAGGGGGTCTCAGATCAGCTCTGGAAATGTTCATGTCCAAATATGGTTTGTGAGACATTAAAAACACCATGAGCATCATGCGTACTTGAGTATGTAGTAGACAAAAAGGCGCTGCTCATTCACACAGAGACAGAACAAGCAGATCATATATTTATATAGCATTGTTTTGCGCTTTAATATTCACAGACCATGTCGCGATTTGATTTATTGTACAGCTCTACTTTCGATTTAATCATTCATCCATCAGTTTGCGTGTTTTACTGACATCTGCGTTATACTGTAAATTCAATTTCCATGACTGGATTCCGGGATTCCCTCTGCATCACAGAAATCATTCGGCCTTAAGTTGTTCCCGAACATGTTCTATGTGTTTCCTCCTTTTGCAGCCACTTTGCATCTACATTTTTTGCAAATTGGATATCCTCCAGGACAACCACACGTTAATTTTTTTTTTCTTTATCCATATAGCCAGGGATTAACGACGGCGTTTCACTTTCAGCTGGATCTGCATCTCTGACGTCTGTCTTGTCTCCATCTTTTTGTGATTTTTGCGTGTTTGTTCTGCCGCCCTTCAATTCAATGCAGTCGTTTCCAGAGCGCGATTATCCCCCCTTTGTATTATTTATTTATTTATTTTTACTCAGTAATGGATATGGTTTAAAATGTAGCGAAGTACAATACTTCAAACGAAACATACTTAAGTAAAAGTAAAATTACAGATTTTTAAAAAAAGTAGAAGTACAAAGAAAAATTACTCAATTACAGTAACGCGAGTAAATGTAATTTGTTACTTTCCACCTCTGCTGTGCAATATATGCATTAAACTTTAAAACTGTGGAATGTGAAATCTTTCGGTCTAACAGAGTCGTGGTATTCTTAATTGCAATCTGACAGCATATTGTAAGCCGAGACAGGAGCTTTACAATATCAGATCAGCGCTACACAAAAAGCCACGCGTAAAAGACCTCCGGTCCGCTGACCCTTTCATCTGTTCCTACGCACAATAACACGGCCTGCAAGCCTTTCAAAAACTTCACTTATAGATAAGGCAGAAATAGAGGAAGTCTTCAACATCAAAGACGAGGCCTGTAGTTGCTAGAGGCCATTGTAATACAATGAAGAATCAAGACCATATACAGCCGTTGTGTCAAAGTGCCTCTAAATACTAGGACCATATGTGTTCATTGAGAATAGTCTGAAAGTCAGAGAGAAAAAGAGAGGCAGAAATGTTGTTAGGGATGTGATAGGCTTGATTTCTAAGCCAAGACGAAAGTATATATTTTTCATAATAAAGTAAAACAGCTGCTTGCCAGACCAGTTGGCACTGACAGATGTAGTAGATTTTTTTCGCTGTTTTATAAGTGCCATTAAAACGAGCTGATGCAAGCACAATGTTACCGTGGTAGAACCTCTGTGCAGACACTAACCTAATGCTCAGACAGACAGCTGATTAAGATTACATTGACAGACCAGCCGGCTACCAGAAACAACTTAGAAAAGTGTGAATTCTCTATAGTCAAAATGAACTGTTTATTATGTTGGTGCACATGCATGGTCTTATTGTGCACAATTCATTGCAGTGTTTCCCACAGGAGTTTATGTTGGAGAAAAAAAACAATTTATATAAAAATATAAAATATATAAAAAATACTTAAATAAAATATTTTAATCATAATCATTAATCATAGTAAATTTTTTGCACATATTTTTAAAATAATATTTAATATTTAAATAAATAATATTTAAATATAAAAATAAAATATCCAAAAAAATACTTAAATAAAATATTTATTAATCATAGTAAATATGTATTAATCAGTAAGTAAATATTATAGTAAATATTATTTTTTACTTTTACAAATATTATTATTAAAATATTTAAATGTTAATTTAAACATTAATAACAATATAAAATGTTTAAATATTTTAAAAAAATATTTAATATTTGAAGATTACACAGACAAAAAAATAATAACAATTGGAAAAACATGCACTGATGAATTGTTCACAATAAGCATATTAATATCTGTTTTATAATTTAATATTAATATATAAATATGTAAAAATATTTTGTAAAAATATATTCATATAAAATATTAATACCGATTTTGATTCATGTTGACTTTAAAACTATCACAACAAAACTCTAAATATCTGTTGTGTATATGTATCTTTAACTATGTCTCACGTCATATTTATATTCATATACAATATTAATACAGATTTTGATTCATGTTGACTTTAAAACTATCACAACAAAAATTTCTGTTGTGTATATGTATCTTTAACTATATGTCACATGTCATATAAACAACTAGTCAGAATAAACTGATCTCAGTTTCACTAACCTTACAAACTTTTTACACATCACAGTAATGGCGCTCGACTCATTTTAAGTAGGACACAATAATCTGCAGTTCAGTAAATTGGACTAATGATTCATTGAGGAAGTGAGTTGTCTGACTGATTCAGTCCAATGACTCCAGTGTTTGATTAAAAATGATTCACCAATTGGCTCAACTGATTCATTGAAAAGAACCAAATCTAGTGATTTGTTCATGAATTGGAGTCCACATGCTACGTGAAGATTTTCCTCTCTCGTCACATACAAGTTCACAACTTTGGAATGCATTCAATTATTCCACTGAATATCCCATTTCTCTCAGAAATTATAGTAGGCCTATATCCAATGAATTAGTCATGGAAGGGATTGTGGTAGTGTTTCATATTTTTAAACATAAAACTGAAAAAAATCACAACTATACTTTTAAGTTAAACAGAAAATATTAATTGCAGAAAGTAACGTTATTTTTGACAGCCCTAATAGCAATACTGAAACCAAGTCTCCAGTCTGTTCAAAGCAAAATTAAAGTCATCAGTCTGTCTACCCAGAGAGAATTTCTTCGGCAATGATTTCATGACAAACCGATTGAGGCAGAAATCAGAAAATAAATAAATCAATCACTAGCACATGCACCGAATGACCGCAAGCCTTTGATGAGGTGTGATTGCGGCCCAACAGAGAGGTGGACGTGATGACAGGCCTCATGGATGTGGTTAGTCACAGCCGTATGTAATATAAGGTGTACTCACTCCTGGGCTCCCGCGGTCCGTCCACCGTGACCTTAATGGCTCTGTGGTAAGTGGCCACTTGCGGTGGGTTTGTGAATACTGTAATCGTCAGGGTGAAGCTCTTCCCTGTGCAAACACAGAAACATTTAAGGGCTTTACTCAGTGTCAAAGCATAGACTGAGCTCCTTGAGTTTATAATTCGGGAATATTTAAAGATTTCGCTATTAGCAATAATGACTTTAGTATCATTTTTCATAAACAGGACAGTGGGCTGCTGGGAAATTGTGCAACGCTACACTGTGGCATCAGCAATCTAGACAGCTCACTTCCCTAAACACTGTTTCCAGACAATTTGTGCTCTCTGGTGGTTTAACACGGGGGAACAAGGGATTAACATGACGCTCCAATGGTTCCTACTCATGAATGCCCCTGGTTTGCTGGGGAGACAGGAAGTAGTGGGTGGAATACTTTGGCAACGCTGGGAAACAGCTGGCAAGACGGGTGGAATCTCAGCACCACACAGCAGCACAGATCTGCTGACACTGATTTCATAAGACTTGTGATCATAAAATATAATTAAATACGACCAAATGGCTCATATAATGTAAAAATAATTTGAACATATTGGTAATACAATATATGGCATGTCATCATGCCCTGGAATCTTGTCAAAAATCATGAAGCTTTAAGAATCAAGGAACCAACTAATCTTTTTATAGAGTGTACAAGTTAACAAAAAAAATGTATATTAAATTTAGTAAAGTGTGTAATTCTTCACTTTTCCCAATGCAGAGACAACAATAAATAATTAATAATAAATAGAACAACAATAAATAAAAGTTATTTGCAGGTTGGTCGGTCAAAAAAAATATCAATTTGGCTCAACCAATGGTGAGTTTGGGGGCGTGGCTATCTGTTTGACTGATTTTTTCAGTGGCGCTGGTTCCGGAAGTAATTTTTCCATTTATATCTCCCATATGAAATTCAAAACTAGTATTTGTTAAAGCATTTTAAGCCATGAACCAAGCCAATCAGCTATGAGGTGAATCATGACATTGCAAACTTCGATTTTGAAGCGAAACAGTATTTGACAAAAATACAAAGGTACAAGACGGTTTACTTAACGGCTTTAGTGAAGGAAAAACTACAAACCCATGAAGCATTGTGAACAGCATAATCGGATTAAAAAAGATAGAGAAATATAAAACTACTCATTTAAAAATGTTGATTATATATATAAAAAAAACTATGAAGTTTATTGCACAGCATGCAACTATTTAAGCATTTTGAGGGCGAAGGGAGACCGACTCCGTCATTCACAGTGCTTCATGGGAGTGGGCGGAGCTAAAGAGCTCTTTTGGCGCATTTTGCTTGTTGCAACTCTGATTGGTGGAATTTTTCCGTACAGCATCATGGATGCTAATGTAGTTTTTCACCACGATTGTTAAACACGATTATTTAAAAAAAATGCTGAAATAAGGTCGACTTTAACAGAAACAAATACCATTGATTAACAACCTCATAGCTCACGGTAGGGCTGTCTTTAAAGGTTTATAAATTATCGTTATCTCCAACTGAGAAAGTGATTGGCGTTTTTACTTCCGGAGCCTGACTGTTGCACTCTATGGCAGACAGGAAGATTTTTCAGGAAGAATCATTATTTTTACACAATTTCATGTAGTGATTCTAAAAGCACAGAATTTAATGCTTAAAAAATAATCTGAGCAATATGCAAAATTATCCAACACACAAAACACTGCTACGCAGGCACCTACCTAAGTTGCTGTCGACGGTATGAGAAACCTTAGTGCAGAAAGCACACAGACCTGTAATTTAATGAGTGCATTCTTACCGCCAATGTGGTGATGTGGTTTCACAACGGTGTTGGCTCGTAACTGATAGCTCAGTACACAGACTGACTATAATTATTCTAAGAATGTCATGCGTCCCTGTGTGACCGCATGCCTCTGTTACCAAATCTCCCTGGAGGATTTCTCCATATGACATTGTGCAAGTGTAGATAAACCCAAAATGATTAAGCTTGATAAATAAAACGTATGGTGTAATAATATAATCTAGAATATGGTAAGCCTGTGTAAACAGTAGTAAACTTGTATAAAGTGCATTGTTTGGACAAGCTTGACTGAAATTAAGTTTCTCATGACGTTCAAAACCTTATGATGTAAAAGGTTAAGTAAAGTACTTTAAATTAATTTTGTACATAAATATAAGTTGGTCCTATATATAATTTGTGTACTGTAATTGTGCATTTTAATAATAAAAAATAATTACAAAATTACACGAGTTGGCCTAGATAGGGTTTGATTAAAAAGATGATTTGTTTACCATACATGATTCCAACACTTTCATGTGTAGTATTTTATGATTTTATAGCTACCAATATTCTACGGAGCCCCTGAAGGGATATGGTGAAAATAAAAAATATGAGATGGGAGAAAAAATTATTTGGCAATGCTTTTGTGCTCTTTCGCAAATGTTTTGCGTTCCCCTGAGAAATTTTGTGTTCGTTCGCAAAATGTTTTCGTTCCCCCAAGGAACTTTGCGTTTTCTCACAAAATGTTTGCGTTCCCCTGAGAAATTTGATGTTTGCATTCCCCCGAGAAACTTTACGTTTGATCACAAAATGTTTGCATTCCCCCAAGAAACGTTACGTTTGATTGCAAAATGTTTGCGTTCCCTCAAGAAACTTTACGTTAGATTGCGAAATGTTTGCATTCCCTCGAGAAACTTTACGTTAGATTGCTAAATGTTTGCGTTCCCTCGAGAAACTTTACGTTAGATTGCTAAATGTTTGCGTTCCCTCGAGAAACTTTATGTTTGATTGAAAAATGTTTGCGTTCCCCCAAGAAACTTTACGTTAGATTGCAAAATGTTTTCATTCCCTCGAGAAACTTTACGTTTGATTGCAAAATGTTTGCATTCCCTCGAGAAACTTTACGTTTGATTGCAAAATGTTTGCATTCCCTCAAGAAACTTTACATTTGATTGCAAAATGTTTGCGTTCCCCCAAGAAACTTTACGTTAGATTGCAAAATGTTTGCATTCCCTCGAGAAACTTTACGTTAGATTGCTAAATGTTTGCGTTCCCTCGAGAAACTTTATGTTTGTTTGAAAAATGTTTGCGTTCCCCCAAGAAACTTTACGTTAGATTGCAAAATGTTTGCATTCCCTCGAGAAACTTTACGTTAGATAGCAAAATGTTTGCATTCCCTCGAGAAACTTTACGTTTGATTGAAAAATGTTTGTGCTCCCCCAAGAAACTTTACGTTTGATTGCAAAATGTTTGCGCTCCCCCAAGAAACTTTACGTTTGATTGCAAAATGTTTGCGTTCCCCCAAGAAACGTTACGTTTGATTGCAAAATGTTTGCGCTCCCCCAAGAAACTTTACGTTTGATTGCAAAATGTTTGCGTTCCCCAAAGAAACTTTGCGTTTTCTCACAAATTGTTTGCGTTCCCCTGAGAAACTTTACGTTTGATCACAAAATGTTTGCGTTCCCCCAAGAAACTTTACGTTTGATTGCAAAATGTTTGCGTTCCCCAAAGAAACTTTGCGTTTTCTCACAAATTGTTTGCATTCCCTCGAGAAACTTTACGTTTGATCACAAAATGTTTGCGTTCCCCTGAGAAACTTTACGTTTGATTGCAAAATGTTTGTGCTCCCCCAAGAAACTTTACGTTTGATTGCAAAATGTTTGCGTTCCCCCAAGAAACTTTACGTTTGATTGCAAAATGTTTGCGTTCCACCGAGAAACTTTACGTTAGATTGCAAAATGTTTGCATTCCCTCGAGAAACTTTATGTTTGATTGCAAAATGTTTGCGTTCCCTCGAGAAACTTTACATTTGATTGAAAAATGTTTGCATTCCCTCGAGAAACTTTACGTTTGATTGCAAAATGTTTGCATTCCCTCAAGAAACTTTACGTTTGATTGCAAAATGTTTGCGTTCCCCCAAGAAACTTTACGTTAGATTGCAAAATGTTTGCATTCCCTCGAGAAACTTTACGTTTGATTGCAAAATGTTTGCGTTCCCTCGAGAAACTTTACATTTGATTGAAAAATGTTTGCATTCCCTCGAGAAACTTTACGTTTGATTGCAAAATGTTTGCATTCCCTCAAGAAACTTTACGTTTGATTGCAAAATGTTTGCGTTCCCTCAAGAAACTTTACGTTTGATTGCAAAATGTTTGCATTCCCTCAAGAAACTTTACGTTAGATTGCAAAATGTTTGCATTCCCTCGAGAAACTTTACGTTTGATTGCAAAATGTTTGCATTCCCTCGAGAAACTTTACGTTTGATTGAAAAATGTTTGTGCTCCCCCAAGAAACTTTACGTTTGATTGCAAAATGTTTGCGCTCCTCCAAGAAAATTTACATTTGATTGCAAAATGTTTGCGTTCCCCCAAGAAACTTTACGTTTGATTGCAAAATGTTTGCGTTCCCCCAAGAAACTTTACGTTTGATTGCAAAATGTTTGCGTTCCCCCAAGAAACTTTACGTTTGATTGCAAAATGTTTGCGTTCCCCTTGCGTACTTTACTTTCGCTCACAAAATGACTTATTTTTCTGAACATCTCATATTTTTTCACCACTATGTCCTCTTAAGGGCTCTGTAATATTGAAAACATGAAAGCAGTAATAATAAAAAAGGTGTGGCCAAACTTTTGAGTGACAGTTAAGCTCATTTTTTATTTTCTGCACAAATGCAAACCACCCTGTATATAAATACATTTCCAGTGTAACCTGCATGATAAGGGATTTAAATAATTTCAACAATCCGAAAACCATCTAAATATTTATTAAAAGTGGACTGACCTCTTCCGCTTCGGCCCACAAAGCGCAAGTCGTTAAAGCGGGCCACCTGGTTCTTCATAACTCCTGAGGCATTCCTGAGCTCAGCTGAATAATTTTCATCATTCCCAGCCATCACTGTGACCACCGTCCCATCAGAAACCTCTCCCAGGGCCACCACCTGCGGACAGGACCGTGATACAACGGTTCAAACAGTGCATGTGCGCATATGCAAGATGTTCTGTTCAGCAGCTTCTTCAGACAGCTGCTGTGACTACTGATTATTATTTAATAGCAGGATTTCCTGCAAACAATTGAACATCTGTGTGTATTTATGCAGATTTGACATTGTTTAAAAAAAAAAATGAATTCAAGTTTTAACTTTTAATTAATTTGGCTTTCAATGCATGAATGAAGCTAAAAAGGTCCTGGCATAAAAATAATAAATATGATGTATTAAATAATTTGTTTAATGTCTATGCTGTGCTTGTGTGACTATCTATCATTATCGTTATTAAACATTTTAAAATTTAGTTTACACCAGACTGCATTTCAGTATCAGTACAGTGGCTACATGAATCAGCATATTGCACCTCAAGCGATATATTGGCATATGATCTTGGAATTCTATTTCATCATTACTAATCTAGCTACTAATCTGGCAATTACCTAATAGCTAACCACACCTGCACAGGCCTGACTATAAAACAGGAGCCAAGAGCAATGATTCTGCCACAGGCCAGAATTACACATCAAACAGTGAATAATGCCAGAGCAATTTCATAATTTCTTATTAAATGAAGATTTGTTCCAGTGAAGTCTGCTATTAAGAAAAAAAATGCTGTTCACACACTCTTACTAGAGTATCAATAGTACAAAGGCATGATTCAGTCTACTGACACAGTAACTATCCGTGACAAATTGACAAAACAGACACGTTCAGCAAAACGGACTGAAATTAATAAAATTGTATGAAGTACTTTTTGTATAAATTAAAGCTGATTGGTCCTTAGGGATAGCAAAGAAATAAGAATTATCAATAATAAATAACAATTACAATAAAAACATAAGTAATATCGATCCCTAGCAAATGCTAAACTAAAAAAGGTGCTTGTTAATTAAATATTATTATTAAAGCCGGTAAAATATGTTTTATTAAACTAAGACACTTAGCTATATTACTGTAATTCTATTTTTTTTTCTTCAGTGCAGACATGTGTTAAAACTGCACAGAAAATTTGACATGCACAAGCTTCATTTTTCACTTGACTAAGTTAAGAAGACCTAAAAAACTAACACACAACAATCGTCCAAACACTTTACATTACAGCCAGTGTCCATGTTACATATATAACATGTCAGTCTAATAAATTACTATAATTTATGTAGCCATAAAGACTAACGCATTTTCCAAGACGCACATTTAAAAACAAGTTCTTACCTTAAACGCAACCGGTAGGGTTTTATTACACCTCCAATGAGAAGGCAAAACCGAGCAGAGAAAGTTTGGACTGTCGGTCCGAACCAGTTCGGCGGGGTGGTCGGCGATGATCTCGGCCATGGAGCGGTTCTCTTGCGCGCGGAGTCTTGGCACCACCGCGCTGTCCTGCTGCTGTTGCTGCTGCTGCTGTCCTGCGCTCGGGTTCACATCATTCATCTTCACCGACACCGGCGGACTGAACCTCCGGCCGGCGCTGGGATCTACGGGAATGCGCATCACAACAGTCTAAATTAGCCGTTTAGACTAACGTGTGTCCTCTGTTTGCGTAGAAGGAGCGCCGCCAGTCCCTCTCCGTGCGCTCAGCGCTGCAGTCTGATGAGTTTGGGAAGTGCTGCGGGTTACACACACTCAACCAGACTTCAATTGGCGCTTTGCGCGCAGTCGTCATTAACTACGTTTCCTGTATTAAAAGGCGCTTAATTCATCGCCACAAGGTGAATGTGTACGGTTTGGTAAGGTCTCTGAAAAAGTTTTAAGATTGTATGAATCTTATCATAGCGGATTAGACAAATTTTCTAAAAACGAAATCAGAAAACGTAGGTGTTAGCAGCGGCACTAGAGCGCGCTGGCACGCAATCAGATAAAGACGTAAAGTAGCCTATAGACAGTCGGATTTCATTGCATATAAACAATATCTGTTATATTAACAAAGATAATAATAAATATAAGGCGGTGTTTTGTCTCTGGTGTGTAGGATCAGTGAAGTTCCCTGGAGAGCGCAGGATCAAATTAAGCTTTAAGGATGAAAAGAGCTCAGGAGGCGAAATGTTTGTTGCTTCCAATGTGGTTGGTCTTTGAAGACAGGGATTTCTCTTTTTTGTGGTTCATATAGTTCCAGCATCATGCAATCATTAAAGTGATGCCACTCAAACACGTGATGTGCCGATCACATCATAAAATTGCATCTGAAACTCAACATTAATCATGCATATATATTTTGCCTGTGAAAGTTTAAAACTGCATTGCTATTATCACTTATGCCTGAATGGAAACCGGGGAAATTGTTGAATAGATTCAATTAGCCTAATGCATTAAGAAAATATCATATTTTTGTGTTTTCTTTGAACTCAGTTTCGGAAAAGGACTTTATTAAATTGGTACTTTTTCTATACGCACAATGGCAATGGAACATGCATGCATAAAATAATTAGTTAAACCACACGTGGTTACAAGAAGAACTTCACAATATTGACTTTTACTATGTTGTTTTTTTAGACACTGAATTTTTCAAATTAGAATTCAGAATGTACTGATCTCACTTTATATATCTAGTAATCAGTATCTGCTGTCACGTGTCTTAATAAAGTGAACATTTTTACATAAAGTCGATTTCTGTACAATGTCTTGACTACAAGAACATTTTCACTATTATAGCCCAGGAAAAACACATTGACCTTTTGTGACAACATGCCCCAATAACTATGTTGTCACAACAGAACCTGCCATTAATATTCTGGCAAAGTTTAACAGTAAAACAATTCATTTAACAGTAAAAATTTGCATAAAATATCAAATTATTGTTTTGGCTGACAAATACTACAATATTAAAATGTGTAACATTTAAAATACATGTGACATCTTGCCCCAACTATTTATTATTAAAAAATACCCTCCTATCCAAACATTTTTAGAGTTTAATTAAAGAAACAGTTACACTTTAAAGTGTTTGTGTTACAGTGTTAATATACATTTAAGTACTGAGTAATATTAATTAACTACATGTACTTATTATAGGGTTATGATTTGGATCAGGTTCGGTTTGGGGTTAGCTGCATGCAATTATGCATCATTTATAGTAATTACTATAGAAACTGCGTTACACGTAACAAGGACACTGTAAAATAAAGTGTTACCAAAGAAACTTAAGTGGAGTTTAACTGAAAACTCATATCTCTGTCTAAGAAAGTGTGACTCAGAGCAACACGCTGGGATAATTTGAGTGAGCCATAATGACAGAATATTTTCAGAATCATATTATACACTTCTACCCCATAAAGCACAGACTAAACAGGCTGCAGTTTTAACACCCTCTGAGCAAAGCTTCTTTTGACTCTCTGAACAGAGTATCCATAGACAGCCTTCCGTGTAAAATACATATCATTTAATAACTCTAACTCTCCACCTCTCAGTGATACTGTAGATGGCAATCTCTCCCTCTGACTCAACAGGCTCACGGATTGTGATTAACCCAAGTCATAAGTGTTGCAATATGTTTCACACATTTAAAAAATCATTGGAATAATAGGTGCATAATTTTGATGAGAACACAGACACAGCCAATAAACAAAATAGGATATAAACAAAGCGTCTAATTATTCTTGGCAGAACCGTGCAAGAGAAATCAGACTGGTTCAATCAGTGACAGCAGTCAATCAAAATTTTGCCAAATGTTTGTCTTGGTACCTCCTTCAGCTTTAACATTTAATCTAATATTTCAGTAGTAGGGAAAAGCATATGCCTTAAACATGTTCCTGAAGAGCAGAGAAGAAAAAACGCAAACATGAAGAACAAGCAAGACATTTACAATATAGTATCCTCCAGCTAACACTGAGACCTTCAGAAATTTGCCATTTTGTCATAAAAAACAACAACAAATCAACTGCAAAACTAACAAAATCAAAAGCGATGATCTACTGACTGCTTGTTCAGGAATATAGATTCATAACTACAGCAGAAAACTTAGTATTGCTCACATAAACTGTATGAAAGTCTTGCAGGGTGGCATGAGTGGGGGTGGCGATTGTCTCTTGGGTACGTTTTGAGTCTCTTGTATGTGGGAGGGATAGAAAAAGTTTCAGGAAGCACTGACATGCATCTGGCACATCGTTAAGAGAGAGAAAAAAATTGTTTGAGTTATACAAGTTGCGATTGAATTACACTGCCTCTCCGTTTGCCCCGAGCACTGAAAATGTGTTCAAGATTGGCAAACGTTACTAAAGATCAATTTTCAATTCATAAGAAGATAAATCAGAGTAGATACTATTGAATTCACAAAGGTATAAAATACACCCTGTGTCTTATTCCAACAGCTTGCCTGATTTTTGCTCAAGCCTCAATCACTGATTTGTTTGGGATATGAAATCAATGTTGATGAAAAATGATGCATGTTAATAATTCCTCGCAGATGGATGCCAAACCGTCATTGATGCCAAAAATCATTGAAACAAATAAAACTTAATAAGAGAAATAAAGCAACTGTCGACATGTCCAAACAGAGAGGCGTGTTAAATCATATACACAACGAGATATCAAAGAGCATTTATCACATCTGAATCCACTTTGCCGGTACAGTATGGCCGCCATCTGCCAGCAATATCAGCGTGGAGCGAACGCACGTGATTCGAGTGGTGCCTCGAGAGCTCTGCCCACTTCTTTTCGGGCGTCTCGTTTGATCTCCTAATGAGCCAAACGGAGCCCACACAGCTGGCTATGATGTGCTACAAAGATGAGGGGTTAGAAGGCATCCACCGAGCAAGAACCCGGGATTACTGCGCGCTATTCCGAGCTGTTTGTCACCAGACACTCGCGCTGGATTCGAACCAGCTCAAACACTGATGATGTGATAAGCCGAACGTAACCGAACCCTTATCTGCTGATGCCGTGATACGCCGAGCTGACAGCGTAATCCAGCGCGGGTAGCTCATCAGAAACGGCTGAGAGAGGCCGGTTTCAACACAACCAGACAAGTAGTCATGCAAAAAAAATCGGCCAGCAACACTTCTCCTCCCTCATGGCGAATTATAAGTGATGACATGGGACAAAGAAACCATTGTTGACTGGTAATGTAAACACGAAGAGACACTGAGCTCAAGGGCTTTAATGATATCCAAATGACTCCAATTCAGATTCATACAGCCCTGGAATTATGTAACGTGCTACATGAGTGTTTTTCTCCGCTTCTTCCTCGTCCTGCATTCTTTCGACGGTTGAGAGGAAAAGTACAGCCACTTAAGTCCCTGGATCAGGGCTCCATTTCACAGTGGTGCATTTTTTGAGACACTTAATTATGGCTTTATGTGGGGAGCAATTTGATGGGGCTATGGAGGCTTCCAATTTGAAATAGTTACTTTCCATCCTTGGCACGCTTCACGAGAACATACGCGCGAGCGGGACGGTGATGATTTGTATGCAGAATTGATGGCCTTACCTCATCAGGAAGACCTTCTCAACATCCTTTCAACCCCAAGATTTAATCTGAGCTTATAATTGCCGTTTTGTCATTGACTGGTAAGTGACATCATCACTGCAGACGAGATCTTCAGTACTTTGAGTTGCCAGTGAGGCACAAGAACTGGCTCCGACAGCAAATTGGACCCGTGTTATGGTCGCAAATTTCAGGAACACGATGGTTTTTGGGATGTGCGCTGTGTTCGTTATGGAAAGTGGAGTGGGGGGCCTGTGGTGGTGATGGAGAAGTGGGGGCTGGTTTTTGGGGGGGGGGGGGTGGTGGCAGGCTACAAAGACAATTTCCTTTTTGCTCTCATTGGCATGACTGTCTGCCGCCTCTAGCCTTCATGGAGGTCCTTAATTGAGATCACTTGTACATAAAAATAGGAACAGAAAAGGAACTTTTGCGGCTTGTGAGGGGGAAAAGGGGAATAAAAAAGGCTGGTAATATGTGACAAAGGCTCCCATTAAAATACCCGTAACACTGAAGTTAAGTATAAGAGATTGAGGGCCGTTGCCATGGCGACAGCTCAGAGATTTATTATATACTCCCTGACTTCAAGTAAGCATGCGACTAGTTGTGTATGAGTTCAGTTCCCACGCGTCAGTCAATTGTGTGTTGAGAAATGAGTAACATTGATATTCAGATGAGGCCTAACTGCAATTTGGCGGCTGGTAAAAATACATTATCTTTAAATACTGAAAAAAAAAGTATATATAAACTGAGCTTGAGCATGTATTTTTATCTGCTGCTTGCAAACGTCTTCACATGAGCAGGTAATCATAGCAACAGTAGGCTGTTCGATCATTTTCCGTCACAAACATATCGACAAAAACATGTCATTTAAAAATGTAATATCACAAAACATGCATTAAAGATTTATAAAAAACGCATTTCAGATATAGCTTACTGGTCTAGAGAAGCTAGTGGTGTGGATTTTCTGTGATTCTTTCTGCAGGTTACATGGTTACGCCATGAAAACTCAGAATTCACTGTACTTATAAAAGAGCAGACAAAAAGTACCTGGATGACCTACTACTTCCGGAGGGATTCTGAAGTGCATATATTATGGACACTTTACTATCCCATGAGGCCACGGGAGAGGATTTGTGAATGGCAGTGAAGCAATGCACCTGACGCTGGTAAGTCACATGATAATGACAACATGGTGAATGTAGTACTTCTAGGTTACATTTATACTAAACACATGCATACTATATAGAACACTTTTTTATAAGTAATTACTTATTCAAAATAATAATCTACTCATGAGAGTATGCGATTTCAGACACAGCAAAAAAGAAAGTCTTTATGTCACTTTATGACTCATTGAATCACTCATTCAAACAATTCATTCAAAACACAGATTTACTCAGGAACAAAACTAGCAACCGTTTTTATGAGTGAGTCATTGAATCATTCAATCAACCGATTCGTTAAATGGCATTACTGTGTGTTGTTCGGGACGCACAACAGTTTTATGCTGTGGCTTTTTTTCTAACTATTTGGTGCAGTACAACAGCAAAATATATAAATAAATGTAATGTGTAAGATTAAATAATAGAATAAAAAAAGTGAGCTTGTGAGTTATTTGATAGTGATTTCTTGATTACTGAACTGTTGTATTAAAGCAATATTGCTTAATTGCTTAATGAAAGTGAAAAATAAAAATACCAAAATGTATTTAAAAAATATATATTTTATGCTAAGTATACTACAAATACATTTATATATTTACGTACTTAATATAAATATCCTGCAATTGTACATTTTGGGCCAGATTTAGACAATTTTAAAAAAGCTGATGGCGTGGAAAGTTCTGCGTGTGATCTACTGACGATGCACAAATTAAAGAACACCGACGCAGTCGGATCATTTCCATAATGACCAACACAATCTACCAAGAGCAGCTCAAATTAGCATCTGGTTTAAGACATGCTTTTTTGGGAGGTAAATAATGGCACAAATACTAGTAAACTGACTAGCACAAACTAGTAAATCACCTTGCGTCATTCATTTAAATACTCTCCTCCCATAAATTGTGTGTCTGAAAGGGAAACTCCTACAAATGCATATGCAATCAGGTCAGCCGCAAAAATTACCCTGTCCACGCCTTTCAGCGCTAATTTTTTACTGCGTGTCTTTAGTAAATCCTGATAGTATTTTTTTAATGGCAAAAGAGGGTTTCCTTTCAGTCGGTCACGTTCGACGTTACGTTGAGGTCTGAGTGCTGAGGTCCAATTAAAGATATACTAAAGTATATTTGATTGTGCTAAATTTGAACTATTGCAAGTACAGTATATTAAGAAATGTGCATTGTACAGTAAAGTACTCCAAATAAGTAAAACTAACTAAACTTAAGTGCCACAATACTTTTTATTTTTGAGCACTATATATATATATATATATATATATATTGTTCTATCATAATTAAAAACCTAACCTAAGTTTTGTTTTTTGTGAAATACTTCTTGTACTCAAAAGTGTGTACTATTCAAATTCTATTTGTTTTGATATTCAGCCCACAAAAAGGGTCTTCCTTTTACATGCATAGGTTAGGTTGCATTTCTAACTGCTATCTGCTGTGTAATTGAGCGAGTGTGGATTAGTGATTTATTCAGCAGAGTCCGAGGAATAATCAAGGGATCAGTCTAAAGCAAACCCTCACACAAGGCACTCCTGGACGAGGGTCGGGTATCACTTCTGTACAAGAGCGTGCTTATTTTGGACCGGATTAACCTTCAGAATTCCACCTCACACTTTCCCCTTCCGCTGTGGATTGCACGGGTCTACTTCCTCTCTGAAATGGCCTGGTTAGTTGAAAAATATTTATAGTTATTACGCCGTTCTCATGTATCCACAGTCAGTTAGTTCTATTTTGTGTGCAAGGTAAAACTAATAGCAGATTTATGTGGGGGGATTTCACCTCATCCCGCAGTAGATTGAGGATGATTTATTGGCTGTATAATATGAACTACTGATGGATTGAGTAACTAGAGGACAACCCAAACAGGCAGGTATCCAGAAAGCAACTCGCATGGGAGCTATCACCTATCACCTTGCTGCTGTACAGCTCCGGCTTTATTTCCCTGTTTGGATGCAGGAGGGCTTGTGCTCAGGTGTTTAAAAAAGAAAAAGTCTGGATAAAAAGGAAAAAAGGGAAAGTTGGGATATTAACGCAGCTGCAAAGAGTTGCTTTCTCTTGAATGTAAAGGAAGGGGGTAAAATATAACCTGGCCATATGTGCACAGCAGTGGATTAAATGAATTATTCCAGGACGTCAAAAAATCTGTGGAACCAGGTGATTTGCTTGGCTACTAGTCTGATATTTCTTTTACATAAAAATAAGGCTGCCATTGTTTGCTCGAAATCGAATCATTCTCATGGGGAGCAAACCTGTCCAGCTCTCTATTCTTTCAAGACATTTCAACTAGAGTTCGTCGTTCCCAGTGCTTAAGGGAAAATGGTAATACAACCCAAAAACCTAAGAAAAAAATTTGTCTTCTCAGTCTCTGACTCTCGTGATGGTTACTGCAACAGGCTAAATGTGATAGCAGGGAGGTAACTGAGAGAAAACGCTACTGCAAGTATAGGGTAATGATACTGCCACAATGACTTTAGGGTTTGGGAATATTTTCTTTCGGAACCGACTCCAGTCTGCACAGATTATATTCAACCTCTTTGAACTCTCTCGCCCTGTTATAGCATTGGACGTTGATTGTATGAGTTTAAATGGCCCAAAAAAGAAACTCATTCTATATCCAGACAGAGCATGATAAAAAGTTTTGGTTACCCATTCTCTGTCCACACAAAAATGACATCCAGATATTCTTGAAGCACCCCTGAAGATGATATACAAGTGAACGTGTTCCAAAAGATTGAAATGATTAATAACTTTTGCAGCTGTTTTTGTGCAGCTATACTGAAACTACAGTAAATGCAAAAGTCTTTGCTTCATACAAAAGTTGGAGCGATTTTTCTGTAGCAGCCAAAATGTGCGCCACATTTTGAAATCCAAATGATATCTAATTTAGGGTGTTGAACCAAACTCGTGAAGGAACATTTGACTGACTTCCCGAATCCCACTGGGAGAATTTATATTATTGGTAATCGCAGCACTTTAGGAGTGATACGCCTGTGGTTTGCCTGCGACATACCAGTGCAATCTAGACATTTTCAGAATTGAACAAAATGACTCTTTGGCATTAAACTGCAGGGATCTCAGATGTCTCATATTCACTGTGCTGTATTACTCGTTTTATTTAACTGCTAAACTGGGGGGTTAAACAACAATAAAACTTCATAATGGTAAAAAATGTGCTCAGCCTTCCAGGATCATACATTGATTCTCTAAATGTCATGACAATTTAATTAACATTATTAATATGAAAGGATAAAAATAATTGTAATAATTAAATAAAATGTTAAATTTTTTTTATAAAAAAAACATTTTAAAATACAAGAGATGTTAATTATCCTCTAGACATTAAGATCTTGATCTAGATGTGAAACACATCTAAGTCTAATTAAATCAGTTACTTTGCTGATTAAAAGGCCAGGAGGCCATCCAATTACACTAATTATACATGTTATTATGTAACTAGCTCTAGGGCAAGACTGTCTGATCTTTCTAAAACATCATTTTCACCAATTAACTGAAAATAAATCACACAACAAAACAGAATACAGTGATAATTATCTGAACCTAAACAGTAGCCTCCTATGAACTTCCCCTCGAGGAACTATAAATCAGTGGTTCTCGACTGGTGTCATGACACAACAAGTGCAGGTTTGTCCTGATTGATTTGCAGACGATAGCGAAAATAAAACACTAAATACAAATGACATGCAAAGCAAATTTTCTTATTTATGTACATTTTTTACATTTGCGCAAAAGAAAACAAGTTTGCTTCTACACTATGCTTATGGCAAGCCGTTTTGACTTTTATTCATCTTGATATCAACAATTCAATTTCCACTAGTAAAAATGCTAATTCTTGATATCAACAATGAAGTCATTCCTCGCAGAAATACGAATTCTTGATATCAAGATTTAAATTTCAATTAGTTAAAACTATAATTATATAATTATATATAACTTAATATCGGTTTTCATTAGTTAAATGTCACCATAGACTGCCATTCAAATTCAATTGTTGATATCAAGAATTGATTTCTTTCTCAACTGTTGATCAAGAATTGATTTCTTACTAGTTAAAATCCAATTTCACATATCAGAAATACAATTCTTAATAGTAAAAAAATCATAATTTTTGATATCAATAATTTGATTGTCACTAGTGACAGTAGTGTTAATTTCTGATATCTTGAATGTGATTATCATTTTAGAAATCTGAAATGACTCTCCTAATTATTGATATCAGAAATACATTTTTAGATATCAGAAATAACAAATGTAACATGTTGAAATACATTTACAGAAACCAAGGATTAACTTTTCAACTAGTGAAAATATTTATTGATTATTTAATTTTGATTAATTATTGATATCAAAAATTATGATTTTTACTAGTAAGAATTGTATTTCTGATATGTGAAATTGGATTTTAACTAGTAAGAAATCAATTCTTGATCAACAGCTGAATTTGAATGGCCTTCTAATTCGTATTTCTGCGAGTGATGATGTCACTGTTGATATCAAGAATTAACATTCTTACAAGTGGAAATGTAATTACGGATATCAAAAATTGCTATTGTTACTAGTAGAAATCTAATTCCTGATATCAAGAATTAGCATTTTAACTAGTGAAAATTGAATTGTTGATCAAGAATACATATCCTGGAAAGGAATAAACGTCAAAACGGCTTGCCATACTATGTTAGGTCCTGAAACAAAACCAGTTTCGGACCACTGCTATAAATAAAGTTTGAACCTAATTAATTGATCAATAATCAGTAGCTACAGCATGTAGACCCAAACACAAAAAGAACTGCACACACTTAGCATGACGAAACGTCGCCACAGGGTTGAGGTAAAGGCAAATAGCAGTAAAGCGCTGGCTTCGTTAGACTTGGCTTAACCGTACTGTAATTCTGAAGCCCTGAGGAGTGTCCCAGCGGCCATTTGCTTGCGGTTTACCAGAGAGATGAATTCCACTGTGCCTGAAGGGGAAGGTCATGGGCAGCGCGTGGGCTGAGTGTGTATACCGGTGGTCAAGTGTAGGTTGGTATGAACATGTGGCTAGTTCACATATATGTGGGATTGTTTTAAGGACTATTTGAATTTAGATGAGAACAAGCTGCGTTGTTTTCCACAAAGTGTCTTTCGGTTGTTTCACAATTCATTTGTGATTAAAAGAAATTTCTGAACTTGTGAAACTGCAAAGCAACATGATGTCAGTAAGATCAAACATATAAAGTTATGAGCATCTTTAGGAGGGACAATATTTGGTGAGAAATTTATGTCTTGACACTCTTCTTTTATCTTATATTTACAATAATAACTTTTAATACACTGTTCCCACAGATTAATGCTTTTTAAATTGTGATTAATTTGAACTGTGGCACATAACAATTGAGAGAGCAAAATATGACTGGAGAAAGCACATTTATGTATGTCAAGAATAATCCTCCCAAGACAATATTGTTTTTCTTCTAAAGAAAAAAAAAGACATTAAGAAGAAAAACACATGAAGTGCATTTTCTCACAGAGAGTATCTGTCGTCCCTAAGAGTTTGAAGAAAGTAGCCAGGTTTCTGTCCACATATTTTATGCAAATTTTGGGTTATTGCATAAAAAAAACGCTGGATGAAAACACCAAGACATGAATACAATTTTAAACAAAAATGTATATGCGCCCTTGAAGATGTAAATTATGGAAACTATTTTTAGTTGAGATGCACATGGAAAAAAGTCACGTGTCTAAATGCTGCTCTATTCACAAATTGTTTTTGTGATATTAGTTTTTCACAAAAATTACACTTGGCAACATACTGTAGCTAATAACTCCTACAAAGGCAGCATTTCAAGGCTATGCTCATTATTTGAAGGCTTTTCCAAAAGGTTGGCAGCATCCTCAGATCAAATTCTAAGCGAACATTGTAGTGATTGTGAAATCAATCCCATAAAGCACTATAACAAAGATGGTTGATGAAGTGAGGGAAATGGTGAATAAAAAAACATCAAATTATTTAAAGATATATAAATTTGGGGGCAGTGTTTTTTAAAGAAATTATTACTGTTATTCAGAGGACTGCACTTACACTATGTAACTTTTGGCACGGTTAATACACAATACACAAAACTGCATGTCTTGCTGAAGAACATTGTAGCCGGAGATACTTCTCTCTATTTATGTCTATGACACAGGTACTCGGATACTCTGGAGCGGTTGGCATCTCGCTTGGTCTAAAATAGTCAGAATATAAACACTTATTATAGGCGTACCATAGTGATTCATGATAACACAAAAACACGGTTTGGAAGATGGATTCATGATCCAGTCGTGGGGCAGTCGTGGCCTAATGGTTAGAGATTCAGACTGCTAACCCGAAGGTTGCCGTTTGATTCTCAATACTGGCAGGAAATGACTGAGGTGACCTTAAGCAAGGCACCTAAACCCCAATTGCTCCCCAGGTGCCACAGCGAAATGGCTGCCCACTGCTCCGGGTGTGTGTGTCCAAAGTTTGCAGTGTGTGTGTTTTCACTACACACTGCTCCTAATGTGTGTGCACTAACTTGGATGGGTTAAATGCAGAAGACAAATTCTGAGTCTGGGTTACCATACTTGGCCTTCACGTCATGTCACTTTGTATGATGTACTCGCTCATTATATCAATTTTGTAAATTCTGAAAAAAAAAAGTTGCACAGTGACAGTAAAGAAATGCTTTTTTGAGCATCAATTCTGAATATTAGAATGATTTCTTAAGGATCATGGGACACTGTAGACTGGAGTAATGATGCTGAAAACTCAGCTTTGCCAATACAGTTCTTTTAAATTGCAATAATATTTCACAATATTACAGTTTTTACTGTATTTTGATCAAAAAATGCAGCATTGGTGAGCATGATGATGTGTGCACAATGCAAAGACGTGAACAGACGTGAATTCACGCTGGGCGACGCAAATGACACGAATTGGGTGACGCGATTGCCGCGAACGCGCGGTATTTGCCTCAAACGTGTCTTCCAACTTGAGCGGGATGTATCAGGCTCAGAGAAGACGGTGGCTGAATCCGAAATCGCCCCCTAAACCCTAAATCACTATTCCCTACGCTAGTCCACTAATACAGCACACTTGAAGGAGTGAATGAAAACGAGTGAGTGAATTCGGACAGCCGTTGAGTGTACACTCGTTATTGCAGTGCAGTGTGGGACAGAATGAGCGCACTCGATAACGTCCACTATGGTTTCGGACACCACTACAAATGGCTGTCCCCTCAAATAATGCCCTATTTGAGGGCATAGGGGGCGATTTAGGATTCAGCCGGTGAAATTCACAGAGTTGTGTGCTGGTGGATGGTGCTGTGAACCCAGACACATCGGTGTTTGGCTTTCCGCCGTATTTTAGACTTCCGCAACAGGTAAAGAGCAGCAATAGTAGTTATCTCCAACATGGTTGATGATGGAAAAAATGGCAGAAAGAAATGTTGTTGTTGTTGTTGTTGATGTGCATGAAGACACTCCTCATCATGCAATGTTTTTATTCGCGCGAGTGACGCGAAAAACAAGTAATCCCGCGGGTAATCTAGAGTGAGTAACGATGCGAATATTCACTTCGCTTTTGGTGTGCACACACCTAAGAGACTTCTTTCAAAAGCCCAACCCCAAACTTTTGAATGGTATCCCATGAGTTTCTACCATGCAGAATATTAGAAATAAGCCACTTATAACATTTGATGGTTAGAATGCCATCCATGTAGCCAGTAGGCAGTAAGGCAGCTCACTAAGTTTTGGAAGAGAGCCGATGTGGAAAAAAAATCACAATATGCTTTAAATCCTCTGGGAACTTTCTTGTTAAATCAGTGTTTTGCCGTTCTCTCGCTTAAGAGAACAGACATTCCATTTCCCACATACACATCAAAACAACACAGAGACATGCACGCCACCAACAAATCAACTAATGTGCTGTAATTATATGTTACTGCTTTGAAGAGTCTAGTATTTGCTGCTCATGCATATTTACCCCTAGTATTCAAAGAACATTAAAGAGCATCTAAAATAAAACCAAGGAGGACATACACAGGATTTGTTGAAGTGTAAAAGACCTATTTAGGCAAACACAAATGTTCTTCATGAGTGACTGAAGTTCAAAGTCTTGTTTTGGAGGCTTTCTCTCTCTCTCTATCCCGTCTGAATACGTGTTGAGTAAAAGTGAATAGAGAGCCTAAAAGAAGATCTCTGCCCCTTCGTTCCCCATGCATGGATTTCCCAGCATCCCTCAAACACTGTTAGTGTGACATCAAAGGCAATTACCGAATACAGTGCCAAGGTGTGCGCTCTCCCTCTCTGGGCTTTGTGCCGCGCACATATTTCATTTCGGCCTTTGTGAAAGTGTGTGTGGGCTGCTGTGGGCGGGAATGCCTCCCAGAAACCTTTGTGTCCGGTGCAGGACGCAGCGCAGGTGGCATGTCAGTGATTCAAGGGGGTTTTACAACAGATAGGGTCTTTTGTGCTGAGTGTGATTGAGCTATCGCGTTTAAACGTGTGGGAGGAAACAAGACGAGGGTGATGAAGACACCACAAAGGCCTTCATCGAAGCAGATGGGTGGTGTCTGATCTAGCCGTTTGTCTCTTGTGACATACTACTGCACCAGCTCAGAGGCGCAAGGTGATCCCTGCCTTTTTTTTTTACTTCTTCCTGTACGTGTCACTGGTCCGCTCAGATTACAGCATTAGGCTTGTGTGGGCGTCCGCAGCCAGAACTGGCGTCCCACTGCCAGCAAACTACTCTTCAGGTGTGCAACTGATCCATTTAACATCTCTACCCTTAAGGGGGTGTGTGGGCTGGTAATTGAACCAAATTAAGTGATGGTACCTGTTGCATCGTGACGCTATATGTCCAACCTTTTTTCATTTCCGCCACTTAGTCTGTGCATATGCTCTGAGCATGACAAAAGGGATCGGTTTCATGCTCTTCAACTGTATGACTAAGTGCATTAATCAAATTACCTCTTCCTTTTCTCATTCATCAGTTCCTACCAGCTTCATCTGGAAGATCAAAGGACGGTGTCGGACACTATAACACATCCCACCCAAAGTGTAGAGTAACTCTTTAATCAAAATTTAAAAGACTTTATTTATTATTTATCGAATTCATT
The DNA here is from genome assembly GCA_039654105.1 of Coreius guichenoti. NCBI lineage: Eukaryota > Metazoa > Chordata > Actinopteri > Cypriniformes > Gobionidae > Coreius > Coreius guichenoti. The sequence goes on from CM077185.1 coordinate 33,614,730, forward strand.
ATTTATTTACGTATTTATCACATAAAACCTACTATTGGGGCACATCTAAACATATAGCATATCATTTTAGCTTGGACTAATTTCAGTAATTCATGTTGCATTTTCATTTGATGTTTTCATGGACACTATTTACTATACAATAAGATCAAGCAAAAAAAAAATCCTATATTTTTGTGAAAATCCTGTCATCATTTACTCACCCTCATGTTGTTCCAAACCTGTATGACCTTCTTTCCTCAAAATTTTGAAGAACATTGTGGTCCAAACAACACTGGATCCTATTGATGTTCATTGTATGTACAAATAATTTTCAAAATAACTTTTTTTTTTTTTTGAATGACATGAGGGTGAGTAAATTATGACAGAATTTTCATTTTTGGTGTGAAAAACTGTATCCCTTTACAGTTCTTTTTATTAAAATGAAGTCTCACTGCGTTTTTAATTTTTTTTTTGAATTTGCTTTAAAAACATTAAAATCTAAAATATTATTAATATTCATTACATTTACAAGGTAATGAGCCAATCATAGTGACGAAAAGAACATAAATGGGCATTATCATATTGACATGGTAATCAGCCAATCACAGCATTGTTGCAATGCTTCCTGTCAGATGACTTTTCGCCTGTACCATTAAATTCAGGATCTCTATGGCCGCATTTACATCACATGGTTCAAGTGACCAAATTCCGATGTTTTCCTCCCACATGGCACAGATCGAATATGACCCACAAACGTGTAAGCAGGAAAAAAGCACATGGATTCTGATATTCTCAGATCGGTTTCAGGCATCATTCATATGTGGAAATAAATCTGATATGAACTGGATACATGCATTTGTGTTTGCCATGTAAGCGGACAGATCAGATATTCCTTTCAATGCGAGTCGTACGTCGCTGAAAAAGGGACGCTGGCGAATGATGTCAACTCAGGTGGACACCAACCACGATGACATGACTCTTTACAATAGCGCAATGGAGGACGAAGGCTCAACCCAAAGCAAATCACGGCATTTTTACTTCCTTTTTGGCCTAAGCTTTTCCGGGTCAGTATGTCTAACTTGGGTTGTTTCACCAAGTGTATAGTGCAAATGCAGATATCGGATATGGGTCACTTTTAAAAGAAGATGTAAGCTGGTAGTCAAAAAATGACTGATATAGTCAACATGTCGGAATTTGGCATCAAGACCTGCAGTGTAAATGCAGCCTAAGAGAACACAAGCTCAACGGAGGCTCTTTATCCTCTGGAGCCAGAACAAATAAATAATAATAAACTTTATTTTATATAGCACCTTTAAAGCAGCTTCTTAAGGAACTTTACACAATAAAACAGACAGATAAAAATACAGAGTGGTGCAGGCATGACGTCAAAACCAGGAAGTCTAATTCGCCGCTGATTCCTTCGAGATTTCCCTATGGGGTTTTATAATGGAGTTTTTCAATTTATGAGTAAAATAAAGTTGTAAATTACACGCACCCATAGCGAAAAGTTTCTATTAAGTAACTAGATAAGAACATTTGGGGTCTGAATGTTTCCAGTGTACATTGTAGAACAAAACGTCAAAGTATCGTCAAGTTATGTTTACCACAGGCTTTATTTTACTCATAAATTGAAAAACTACATATTAAAACCCCATAGGAAAATCTCGAAGGAATCAGCGGCGAATTAGACTTCCGGGTTCTGACGTCATACCTGTACTGATCAAATAAAAAAAGGGATCATTGATATTGCCCTTACATTTTTACATCTATACTGTGCTTCTGACTGCGCTTATGAGACATTTCATATGCACAATTATTCCATGGTAGCAGTTATCATTTAGTAGATATTATAGGATAAATAAATATTCATTTAAATTATGATTTATTGAGGATGTAAGTAGAACAGAAAAAGCAATAAATATTTATTTAAAATTTTAATTAATTTAATTATTAATATTAAAAGGCAACTGCTCAGATCTTACCACCAGATATCATATGGCATCTCAAAGCCAAACTAGCCTCACTTTCATAATTGTAATGATATTTCTCACTCAATTTCACTTTATAATTTATATGTTATTTTAGTTATAGAATTGGGCAACAGTGAAGGACGAGACTATAACCTCAAAGTCCTTTCACAAAAGGCGTAGTGTGCACACAAAACTCTACCTGACTATTACCGAATGAATACACCCCAAGGACCATTCAATATCTAAAAATTGCTGTCGAAATTACATGTTTGCTCGCCAGCTACAATTAAATAGCGCTAAATGAATATGGCTTTGATGATATTTTTAGATGATCCTCTCCCTTTCACAGAAGCTGCAGCTCAGGGTCAGAGATTTTCCCCTCGCTTCAATTACCTATTGATGAGAGGGCTTCCCTGCTCTGGCACTGCTTCGGAAAAAGCAAGTCTGGTTTGCTTTTAAGATGTCTCAGGAATGACGGCGGGCGGTGGGATCTGAGCAGACGATGCATGCAACAGAAGCTGCCTTTTAATACTCCTCTCAAATGATTTGGGATTCTCTGGAATGCTTATGGATGGAGTCACTAAACCGTCTTCTTTTCTTTCATCAATCTTAGTTTTTTTATTTTTTAAATGTCTTGCATTCTCGCTAAATGATAATTGCTACCATGGGATAATTGTCAATACTGTAGCTCGGTTTTGATAACGAGCAACAAAATATGCCCTGGAGAAACCTAGCAAGTCTGTCTCATGCCACACATGTAGACAATTACTCCACACCCATCTGCCATTAGGCAGCGTTACAGAGAATGTTTTATACTTAATTAAATCCAAATCTCTCAATAGTGGAGCCTGAATGAAATATAATGTGTCGGTTTGGGTCTGCTTTATTTTTTCCCTCCTTCTTCTTCACTGGTCATGACATCTATCATTTCACACCAATATGAAAAGTTTAAAACTATCTCAGTTAAGAATTTTGCTAATTATATAAATGTATTTATTAAACATATAAAACGTGGAATGCAAGTTAAACTGATCAAAATGCAGCACCCTTGTCTAATACCACACACAAAGAGTTTTATTTATTAATAAAATTAACCTCAAATTCTTTTAATAATATGTTACTCTAAACTAATCAATCTATTAAGCAGATAACATACAAAAGAGGCTTAAATTTTGAAATCACAAAGTCGACTTGTAATTTCAGAAAGCAAAATATAATTTATTAACATGCATATTGCATGTTAATAAAGGTTTTATATCTGGGGTCTCTAAAAACTCACACAGAACTTTTTCCATGAAAGCAATTTAAAGCAAGTTTTTAAATCATAATGATACTGTCAATTAAATTTAAAATGTTGCTTCAATGCAAAATATAGCTATTTAAAAACTCTTTATGCATCAAATAAAACCACATTAACTGAGGAGAGTGAGGGTCTCAGGTGGTCTTCTACTGTACATCTGCACATATCTGCACTAGCCACAAACTTTTCCCCCGTCCCGTTCTCATCCTGGTCTACTCTCACCCCTGAGAGCATGCAGAGGGTCAGAGGTTAACATGCTAATAGAGGGCGCTGATTGCTGCAAGTGGCTCTCGCTTCCCCGCTCGCACACGCCAGAGAACAGCGCGCGTGCTGAAGGAGCAGGCCTCGCACAGCTGTGTTTGGAAAGCAGACATTCAGACTCGAAAACGGCTTTACAACATTTCTCTTGGAGGAATCGGCAAAACCCATAGATCAGAATGAATGGGCTCCCTTACTTCTCCTCTGTGACATGGGAAAGTCATATTTCTTTATGCACAATATGGATTTGTGCTTGCCTGTTATTCTTGTGTATTTAATGTTTTTAAATTTCCTACAATTTCAGACTCTCTTTTTGTATATTTCTGCTCTGCATCAGGTGTCAACAAGCATAATAAATTATAAAATGAGTAGGATTTTCAGTGAGCGTCACTAAAAAGAAACTAGAATTTATTCTGTCCCAAATAATTCAAATATATGCCTGCATTATGTATATATACACCACAGCCAAGCAGTCTGAGAAAGATTCTTACTAAAGATCTGCACACTATACTCTTAATTAAATACATTTTGCAAAGAATATCTAGTACATTTCTAGTACTTTAAGGTGACTTTCTCACGTGTAACCCTTCTGGGCATTCAGTTTGTACACACCCACTAACCTAACAGTCTGTCAAACATTCACTTATTTGCTTTTATATTGGATTTCATCCTCCTGCTTTTTGATGCATATCCCAAAAAGCCTGCATTACGTTTAAAATGACACTTCAGCACCCGAGCTTCTCTACAACAGTTCCTGCACGCAGTCAGGCTTTACGATGGCTGGCCTAGCCGAATGTTTGTAAACATCAACACATGATTGTTGCTTCTCAAGACGCAGTTCCTTATTATACGGTCTACCACGTGGAACGGTCAAAAACAGGGTGAAATCCTTGGGCACTTACCCCAGAAGAAGTTCTGCTGACACTGGGTCATAGAACTAAAGAGGCTGTTGGATGCCATGGTCGCCACCGTCGGTCCCAACTTTCGCTTCTCTGTGGTTTTCGGTGACCCTTGACGTCTCTTAGGTTAGGAGCACGCAGTGTGCCAGGGGAAGATGCAAAAAAGGAAAAAACATCCACAAGAAATGCGTTTTTGTATCAACTATTTTCATGACCACAAGTACTGTAATAACCAGGTCTGGTTTAGGAAAAAATGCAAAAATCTGTCGCCCTATTGGACAGGACGGAACCAAGCTCGCTGCTGAGGATAGTGCGGTTGAAGCGTACTTACTGGTTGGTGTGGTCCTCAAACCTGAAGTTGACCGGTGACAATTAACCATTTACGCGCCGCCGGCAGCCCCATGCAAAAATCCAGAGCCGAACTTTTCTGCGGTTCTGTGGTTGCTCGGGAGGTGAGCGGAGCCTTCACACAAACCCAAAGAGGCACGAGCCTTTAAAAAATCTTTTTTCTTTCCCTCAGAACACTGTCACTGGAGAAGCAGGGTCACATGCTCGTGACATCACTGGAGTCGTGCGGGCCAACTTTTTTGCTCCTCCGCTGCCTTCCTCTGTTTTCCTTCTTCTGAAGACGCGTGGTTCGCCGGCTCTTCCTGGCACTCCGGAGAGGGAAGGGGTGGGTGTGATGCTGCTACTCATGAGTCATGAGGCTTCGAAGGGGGGCGTGAACGCTCAGCCTTCTCCCTCGACATGTGTGTGTACTTCTGTCTCTCCTGCTCTCTTTCTACCTCTCCATCCATGCAGTAGCCTGTCTCTTCTGACCCTGAGGTGATGTGAGGATAGCTCCTCATAATGTGGAAGGATTGTCTCTTAGAACTGAATGCATCTAAATATGACAACGTGTCACTTTTTTGGTAGTACATGTTATGCAACTACAGTAACATACACAACCATTCAAAAGTTTGGGTTCTGTGAGATTTTTGTTTTTGAAAGAAGTGTCTTCTGCTCACCAAGGCTACATTTATTTGATGAAAGATGCAGCAAAAAGAGTAACATTGTGAAATATTATTACTATTTAAAATAATTGTTCTCTATTTGAATATTTTTAAATATAATTTATTCCTGTGATGTAAAGCTGAATTTTCATGAACTAAGAAAGAACAATATATCTAAAGCATTTATTAATATTAATGTTAATATCAACATTTACTAATACATAATTAAAATCAAAAGCTGTATTTGTTAACATTAGTTAATGCACTGTGAACTAACATGAACAAACAATGACCAGCTATATTTTTATTAACCAATGTTAAAGATTAATAAATACTGTAACAAATGTATTGCTCATTGTTAGTTCATGTTAGTTAATACACTAACTAATGTTAACAAATGAAACCTTATTGTAAAGTGTTACCATTTCGGTAACACTTTAGGGTCCAATTCTCACTATTAACTAGTTGCTTATTAGCATGCATATTACTAGGATGTTTATTAGTACTTATAAAGCACATATTAATGCCTTATTCTGCATGACCATATTCTACATCTCTTATCTTACTCAATACCTAAACTTAACAACTACCTTACTAACTATTAATAAGCAGAATTAGGAGTTTATTGAGGTAAAAGTTGTAGTTAATGGTGAGAATTAGACCCTAATCTAAAGTGTGACCAAATGACATAAAAAAATACAGAATCTGGTTTCATAAAAATAGCAAAAATAAAAAATTAAAATATTCACAAATAACAAAATAAACATAAATAATAATGTGGAGGCCCTTCTCTTCTTTCAGTTTGTTACTCATAAAGACACAACATATGCCTTGTGCGTTGCATCTATCTCAGTAGGCGTGTGTGAACGAGTCGGCCTCTCTGTTCTCCAAATGAGCAATTCCTGTAAGAGGCAATACATTATTCTGTACCTGACAGCCGGGTGTGTGATGAAGAGATGCCTCCCAAACATGTGACAAACCACTATCACGCTCGGTGACTCACTGGTTTCACACGGCACGCAGACGTTTGCCTGGAAGTGGCTCTGGGCTGCTTTGTGATCCTGCTTGTAGGTATTTGTTTAAACAGATAAAGAATGCTGTCGTTAGAATGTAATCGAAAGTCTGGAACGAATGGAATGTGTTTTGATATTGTATTTCAAGTTTAACCTAGTGGAACACACATCGAGGGGAGTAACTAATTAAACATACACTAACAAACTTTTTTCCAACAAGAGGTTCCGTGACAAAATGAGACATTGTTGGTTTATGCGTCATATTGTTTTGTGCATGCAGCTTTAGGGACGAGTGAACTGATTCTCACTGAACTATAGTTCAAAAACAATTCACAGGTTCCCTGTGTGACATTGTGTGTACTTTTGAAACAAAATAATTAGGCAATTTCTGCTGTTCATCATGTATTTATCTGTTCAAGTTTAATGTTGTCACCTTAATTAAGCTCCTCATTGATTTCGTACCAGATAAATGGAACATAAAATGTGTCATATAATAGTTGTACACTAAAAATTATATTATACAGTGGGGAGAACAAGTATTTGATACACTGCCGATTTTGCAGGTTTGCCCACTTACAAAGCATGTAGAAGTCTGTAGTTTTTATCATAGGTACTCTTCAACTGTGAGTGACGGAATCTAAAACAAAAATCCAGAAAATCACATTGTATGATTTTTAAGTAATTAATTTGCATTTTATTGCATGACATAAGTATTTGATACATCAGAAAAGCAGAACTTAATATTTGGTACAGTAATATTTAAAAAATATTTGGTTGTTGGCCAAGATCTCGCGATACATGGCCCCATCCATCCTCCCCTCAATACGGTGCAGTCGTCCTGTCCCCATTGCAGAAAAGCATCCCCAAAGAATGATGTTTCCACCTCCATGCTTCACGGTTGGGATGGTGTTCTTGGGGTTGTACTCATCCTTCTTCTTCCTCCAAACACGGCGAGTGGAGTTTAGACCAAAAAGCTCTATTTTTGTCTCATCAGACCACATGACCTTCTCCCATTCCTCCTCTGGATCATCCAGATAGTCATTGGCAAACTTCAGATGGGCCTGGACATGCGCTGGCTTGAGCAGGGGGACCTTGCGTGCGCTGCAGGATTTTAATCCATGACGGCGTAGTGTGTTACTAATGGTTTTCTTTGAGACTGTGGTCCCAGCTCTGTTCAGGTCATTGACTAGGTCCTGCCGTGTAGTTCTGGGCTGATCCCTCACCTTCCTCATGATCACTGATGCCCCACGAGGTGAGATCTTGCATGACCAGCATGACCAGACCAAGGGAGATTGACCGTCATCTTGAACTTCTTCCATTTTCTAATAATTGCATCAACAGTTGTTGCCTTCTCACCAAGCTGCTTGCCTATTGTCCTGTAGCCCATCCCAGCCTTGTGCAGGTCTACAATTTTATCCCTGATGTCCTTACACAGCTCTCTGGTCTTGGCCATTGTGGAGAGGTTAGAGTCTGTTTGATTGAGTGTGTGGACAGGTGTCTTTTATACAGGTAACGAGTTCAAACAGGTGCAGTTAATACAGGTAATGAGTGGAGAACAGGAGGGCTTCTTAAAGAAAAACTAACAGGTCTGTGAGAGCCGGAATTCTTACTGGTTGGTAGGTGATCAAATACTTATGTCATGCAATAAAATGCAAATTAATTATTTAAAAATCATACAATGTGATTTTCTGGATTTTTGTTTTAGATTCCGTCTCCCACAGTTGAAGTGTACCTATGATAAAAATTACAGACTTCTACATGCTTTGTAAGTGGGCAAACCTGCAAAATCGGCAGTGTATCAAATACTTGTTCTCCCCAGTATATATATATATATATATATATATATATATATGTTTTCATGTTTTTACATTGCTTTAACTAGCATAGCAATTTTATGCCATTGTATTACATGCACAAAATAATGTGACATATGGGGAAAAAACGTCTATATCACAATATACCTTAAAGGACTTTCAACTGAACATTTAAATGCTTCAGAAAGCGAAACACATCCTACAGTTTGAATAACATGTTTAATTTACGGCTTGTTTTTGCTGTCTATGTTAATTATGAAAAGCAATAAACATTATCCTGGCATCCCCCGCGGCTCAAAGCTCATTACCAGTTCTAGTGTAAATATTTTTTCTATCTTCACAACCACATCACAAATGCAAAACACAAATTTAAATATTACCAGTGTCTCTTATAACTCAATGCATCTAAATATGACAATGTGCCACTTTGGTAGTGAAACGGCCCTCAAAAATTTCACCTGATGTAAATAAATGATCATGAATAAATTTATAATTACTGTTCAAAAGTTTGGGGTCAATAAGATGTTTGTTTTTGAAGAAGAAAAAAAAAAAAGCATTTTATGCTCACCAAGGCTGCATGATCAAAAATACAGTAAAAACAGTAATATTGTGAAATATTATTACAATTTAAAAGAACATCATTACTCCAGTCTTCAGTGTCACATGATCCTTCAGAAATCATTCTAATATGCTGATTTTCTGCTCAAAAAACATTTTTTATTTTTGTTTTCATGAATGTTTCATGTTTTGTTTTGTTTCATGAATAGAAATTTCAAAAGAACAGCATTTACTAATAAATAGAAACATTATAAAATTCTTTACCGTCACTTTTGATCAATTTAACGCATCCTTGCTGAATAAAAGTATTAATTCCTTAAAAAAAAAACTACTGATCTCAAACTTTTGAACGGTACATCCTGATCAATGGCTGAGGCAAAAATGACATTTAAAAAAAATACAGAATATGATTTCATAAAATAAGCAAAATTAATATTTACGAATAATATTTTTTAAAAATAATTAACTGCACTGCTTCCTCTATTTTATGCAATGCATGAATTAACACTGAATTTGTAATTTGCCCCCATCCAACCAAGTCATTTAAGGCAGTTAATTTTAGATGTAATATTTAAAAATCTCCAAATGAACACCACATAATGGAGGACCAATTTGGCAGGCAGAATGTTTTCAAAATGTTAAAAATAAATTTGCAATAACAGAGATCATATATATATACACACGTTAAGACTTGGCTCGATATCCTGCCTTAGCCATATGAGACGAACAGGCAGGTACAGTGATTTAGTTTAACAGGCTACATCTGTAAAACGCCAGGCTAGTTTACACTGTGGCCGCCTCTGAATTAACATGCTTTTATAGGAAACAAACACCACTTGCAAGCAGTTCCTGTTGGCAGGAGCTACAAATACAAATATTGGGCATCGTTGAAGGTGGGGATCTACTATATTAAGGCGATCCACCGTATTACAGAGGAGAGGGACTCGTAAAATACTGTTCACCCTCTAGAAAGTCCATGGCGCATCCAAGGAGAGAGAAACTCAATATGTGAAGTAATATTTCCAAAAGGATGTTTATATTTGATGTGAATTGTTCGGTATGGTCTGTAAGGTATAATTTGAATGAAAGTAGATATTTTTCTTTTGCCGTCCAATGGTGAGTCTACATCTTCCAGTGACCTAGAGGGCCTTTCTTGTGGTGTCTGCTCGACTGTTTTTGGAGTTGTAGCTTGGAAGGAAAATAAAAATCGCCCTCAGCGTAGGATGGGGGGGTTTGGGTGGGCAGAGGGGATGTTTAATATCGAATGGCTCTCTTACAAGTACAACATGCATCAAAAATAACTCCTAGAACTGAAATTAAATCAAAATTTTTGAACGAAAGAAGCAAAAAAAAAAAAAAAAGAGTCAAGAAACATCGAAACAACATTATTTTGCTAAAGAAGATATTTTAGTCTGGTGGCCTAACCACTGCACACTCAGCCAATTTCTTACTCTCTGCCATTTTAATCAAGAATCCTATCCAGTATAAACACGAGTCTACCTACACAGCAGTTCAAAACGCCAGAGTCTCTGGGGAACTTCAGTGATGATTTCCAAAGTTTCCTTCACAAGTCTAATTACTTGTTGGAGGGCATTAGTACCTACGTACATCCATCTATATTCCTTCGTTGTGATTTATGAATAGCTTTACATGTCAACTGGAGACTTTTACAGACTCTCTAAGAAAACAATAGCAAAAGACAACAAAATGAAAGAAATTAATGAATAAATATGAAAAGGTCTAAGGTTTGTTTGGGGAAACCTGTTTGAAAACAGTTCTTTTAAGCAGACACTTCAGCTTGAAAGGGGACCTATTATGCAAAATTCACCTTTATATGGTGTTTGAACACAGATGTGTGTAAACAACCAGCCTATAAATGGTAAAAATCCACCCACTCCTATTTTATTTATCCCCATAAATCATAAACCGTCTCTCCAAAAGTCCCCCTACTCTTATGAGAAGCCCCGCCCATGACTGGCGACGATCTGCCCTATTAGCATAGATCCCGCCCTGAGCCACAGCAGTCCGCCATTTCTGTATCCTCACTGTAGCAGCTGAATTTTCCTCACTGTAGCAGCTGGATATATACAGTGTCTGCGCCAAAAAACATTACAAATGTTCTGTTACTGGACGTACCAATAGACATAAGTCTCCATAGACTCCCGGCATCTAAGCCACTGAGGACAGCATGGTTGAATTTCATTTAGGAAAAGTGACGAAGAAAGTCGAGGGTCAGTTTACCGGTGGATTTGCACAAAAGTTGTTTCGGAAAGATTTTTAGATTAACTTTTTCTCCGCCATTGACGGAAATTTCTGTTATTTATGAGACAACGCTTCCCCGCCATTGACGAAAATTTCCAGCTTTCCGTGTTTTCACTGTTATATAGTAGGGGGCGCTATTACACATCTTCTGAATGAGTACTGAATCTCCTGATCAAAACCCACATGAAGAAGCAGAAACAAGCGATATCATATGTAAGCAGATGCATATGTAAAATAACGCGATCAACATTAAACAGTACATAAGTCAAAACTGCCTAATGTTACTGAATGAAATGTTGACCCAGGATGAGCTACAGAACTGTGAAGCTTTGGGGGTGTTGATGGACTCGATCTACTCCATCTGTGTTTTGATCATCATTCTGAATCCAATCTGGATGTAGTCTTTGACAAAAACGCGATTTTCTCAGATTTTTGCTCAAAATGTTGCTTTTTTTATGAAACTTACATTCAAGTGTTGATAATAAAGGAATGCATGAAGCTTGAATAAAAGTTTTTTTTTTTTTTTTTAAAGCAGAGGGTCTGTTCTTTCTTTTGATATATTGCATATTCAGATATTCATACAACAAAATATTCTGTGGGCAATGAAACTTTTCTGAAAATGATCAAAAATGCTGGTGGTGGCTGGCAACTTTTTTCAGAAACGCTGGCAGGGAAAGAGTTAACATGACGGTACATGCTAGTCGATGAGTTAAATCAACTTAACTCCACAGCAACTACATAAATGTATCCACTAACCATTCAAAAACGTCCAGTTGCATTCTAAAAGTTGTCACTTTTTCCTGAGTCTCTCCATCAGTGTCCGGTTCGAACACTTAAGACTGAACTACTGACGATTTCTGACATTTTGGCTGCGTGACATTCTCCAGTTTTGTTGTTGATGGAGTATCCAAAGCACGAGCTCTGCCTTCTTCTGGGCAGCTCATTTGCATTTAAAGGGACCCACACAAAAATGGCGTGTTTTTGCTCACACCCAAAATAGGGGCAAATTTGACAAGCTATAGCCTAATAAATGATCTGTGGGGTATTTTGAGATGAGACTTCACAGACACATTCTAGGGACACCAGAGACTTATATTAGATCTTGTGAAAAGGGGCATAATAGATCCCCTTTAATTCGTCAAGTAATGAAGAATGTAACACTTTCACAATGAAACCTCATTCTAGCAAACGTTTTCAAATTAATTATATACACTATCATTAAAAAGTTTGTTTTTTTAAAGAAAATGTTTATCTTATGCTCACCAAGGCTGCATGTATTTGATATCATCTAATATAATATTGTGAAATATAAAATGGACAGACGGATGGATAGATGGACAGACAGACAAATCTTGTGATGTGAGCAGGGCCACACACAGTATTTCATTGAAAGAGCTCACTTTGACAGAGAAACAAGCCTTATGTCACTGTGATCTACACTGTGCAGTAAACAATAATGTGAACAAAAACATCTCTGTCTGCTCAAAGAGCCTTTTAACAGAGACTGGATGACGGTGCCATAATGTGACAGAAGATCCCCATCCTCATGCAACTCTAACTTATAAAGTACAAGTCCTATCTGACTCTTTAGTGCCATCACAGGGCCAAGTCGCCTTTCTGATCTTTGTTTTGAGTTGATCTTTGAGTTTGGTTTAATATTATTCTCTTTACTCTTGGCCAATTCTATATCATGGAAAGAAATCGAGACAATTTTCAGATTCTGAATTATGTCCACAGAAAACAGATTATCAAAAGGAAACTAAACCATTATCTCAAATCAAGAACAGAACCTAAACATTGATATAGAGATGTATAGAAATTCCAGCCATAATATGTGTGACAGAAGTGCAAAGATATGAACACTTTGCACCTAAAAATAGCTGATTTGAGGTTGAAGTTCATGAAACATGTTGATGAAATGGATAGTTTGAGGTGGTCTGGGTAAAAAAATGTGCTAATTAATGATGACAACATATATATTAGATAACTATATAATTAAAAAAAACGATGATTTCAGTGAAGGTGTCATCATTAATTTAAAAAAGTCAAAAGAATAAAGCTAAAACACTTAAAGGTGCTGTATGTAAGTTTTTGACTGTACTAAAGCATAAAAATATCATACTATGTTTGCAGATATTTAGGAAACATGCTGAGTTCACATACTCGTTTCTCTGAAAAACAATGCTACAGCCAGTTATTTTACTTTGAAATGTGTGTTCTGTGTCAGAATGTCTGTTTTTGTTTTGGTCTGTGTGATAACGCACATTGCCAATTTACCTAATAGTATTCCTAATAGCAAACTCACAGGTTGCCAGCTGGCGGAAAACACCACATATTGCTGCCATGGAAGCCAGCAAACAATCTGGGTCAGCGGTTGCAGATTCTACCATCTAATTCTACAGAATCCATCTAAAATCTCTATGAACGGAAGAACATTAAATGCAGATAAATCAACTCATCAACTTACAGTGTGTGAGTCTCCTCGCCTTCCATTGTCAGTTGCGCTCGTTCCTGTTGCGTGTCCTTAAACCGGCAACCCACGTGAGCCTCGAGTCTGAGGAGGAGGAGGCGGGGCAAACTATATTTTTACTTTGGACTGCAGTACCCATTTCAACCACTATCTGTCATTCCTACATACAGCACCTTTAATTGAAACTGTAGTAAAGGACAGGAACATTTAACTGTATATACAGTATTTACTTGTGCTACATAAAAAGAACAATTAAAATGCAGTGATTGTGGTGAACACTATTGAGTGATGACTCATATGATTCAGTGACCTATTCACTGAAATTAATCAGACTTCGTTTGGTTGTGGTAATTTGAAAAAGCTTAAAGGTGCTGTATGTAAGTTTTTGACTGTACTAAAGCATAAAAATACCATAATATGTTTGCAGATATTTAGGAAACATGCTGAGTTCACATACTCGTTTCTCTGAAAAACAATGCTACAACCAGTTATTTTACTTTGAAATGTGTGTGTATAATTTTCTGTTGCGTGTCCTCATACTGGCAACCTGCGTGAGCCTGAGGAGTCTGAGGAGGAGGGGGCGGGGCAAACAATATTTTGAATTGGGACTGCAGAACCCATTTCAACCACTAGCTGTCATTCTTACATACAGCACCTTTAAAGTGCCAATATCATGCTTTTTTCTCTCTCCGGGATATTACAGTATATTTCATGTAGTGTGCAATATAGCTGTTTGTGAATGTAAAAGGTCTGCAAAGTTTTAAAGATCAAAGTGCATGATACATGGAGTTATTGTCTGCCAAAAGAAAGAACCGATTCTGAACTGCTGAAATGAGTCGTCAGTCAATACAGACTCACTTCTTGCACGAACCTACATATCAATTGCTAAGTGTCCGGAGCTGAAATTCAGATATGGTAATGGATGTTTTGTTTCCGACATGCGCTGTAAGCGGTAGACCAATCAAAACAGACTGGGCCACTTGACCAATCAGAGCAGAGTAGGCTCTCGGAAGAGAGGTTTAGAGAGACCGAATCCTTTATCGAACCGTTTCAGGCACTGTGAGCAACGATGTAATGCTGTAATGGAGAAAATTCAAGCGTTTTTGTACCATGGATGCAAGTAAACCTATTATAGGAGACTCCAAAACTAAATTGGGAACCTTTAAAATAGATTATAGGGGCACTTTAATCTCTACATCACTACTTTTATTTAGTTACTCCCATCATCACTGAACAAAAGCTAAAACCAAAAGCCACACTTACGGAACATATACATTTTCCAGTTTTCATCAAGCGTTTTAAATAATATTTATTAGCCTAAGGGTAAAGGAAAGCACACTTGATCTAGCGTGAGAGGAACACCACCCATATTCACTTCATCTTCACCTCTCTACCCATTCTTCATCAAAGAATAGCTTATGGCCTTCCTCTGATTAGTTTGTTACCAGCATCATTTTATTCCCGGTTTACTCTAGGGACACAGAGATGTTGAATTCTGTGATGATCGGTGGCTATACTGAATGCTCCCTATTCAGTCATTTTGCCTGTAGTGGTGATTTTGGCCCGGGCCCAGAGCTGTACCTTCAGTAAGTATTACTCAAATATTTACTCTGCTGCTATATTGAGATGGAACCAGGCAAAGATGATTTAATGGCCTCACCAAAGAGTCTGCCTCGGTGCCAACAATCCTCCATTCTGGTGGTCTGTTCAATCCACAGAGTTCAGATACTAACGGACGGTTTTATCGCCCTGAGAGATCATGATTCAACAGTAACCCTGACACCCCTTCAGCTAGTGTTGGATTGTGAGTAAGGAAGGCCGCCTGTGGAGTAGAGCCTGATGATAATCACAGATGACTGGATTTGGGATTTCAATACTAAAATTCATTGGAACTTTAATTAGTTTGAATGCTATTACGGTTTATTATATTAACATGCAATTTAGAGAAAATGGATTCATGATTATGGCAATTTTGTTATGAACCTGCCACTGATTTAATGAGATTTGGGTCAGAAGCAAAAGCTTTAAGACTGGATCCAACATATATATTTGCTCGACTGTTTGCTGACCATTCCTCAAATTACTGACCCTGTGCAAATGACCATATGCAAGTTTTTCTCCTTCCCCTCAAATGTCTTCTTTCAACACAGACTTAATTTTAACTACAAATAAAAGTATTTTTCCTCATCTTGACATTTAGAAAAGCATGACGAGGAAAAAAGCTAGTGTTTTTATTTAGGCATGCAAAATGTACCAAGCTCCACTAAAAATAAGATTAGGGGAATTTCTTGGTTTGGTTAACTGCTACCTCAAGCAAGATGCTGAATCTGACCAGCTCATGTCTCACAAAATATTATAGTTCCTGTAATAAAACCCAGCTTTTCAAGAGTTCACAGTTTCACGCATAATTTACACCTTTCTGTTGGTATTACTAGGGTTCATTGGTAGGGAAACAATGGGTGAAGGACATTTTCCAAATTTAGACAGTAGTTTCCCCAGCAAGCATAAACGTTTTCACAACATTTAGGTTTCAATCTTGTACCGTCACAGCACAATGTTTAAAAAAATTTCTACACCTACTGTAAAATTAAAATAACACATTTACATTTACAGTATGATATAATGATAAAAGAGTGATATTCACTCTGATTTCTCCTCGTTTTTTACACATCATGCCTCATTTCAAGATCTTCATTTTGGTTGTTTCAATCAGCTATCATCACAACACAACGTTTTAAAAATTTTCTACTAACCACAAAATAAAAAAATACATTTACATTTATTTATTTGGCAGAAACTAATCCAATGAGACTTACATTGCACTCAAGGTATAATGTAACCAAAACATTTGTAAATGTATGTAAAAGCATAAATATAAAGTGTTTTAACTACGAAAACAAAATCTGTATATCTGTAAAGAGATGGTAAAAAAAACATGGATGGTACTGACAGACAGAAATACAGAAGATGAATGGATGGACGGATGAATAGATGGACAAAGAGTTAGACAGGGATAGATGGACAGATGAATAGATAGACAGATAGTTAGACAGGGATGGATGGATAGGTAGATGTTACAGACAGACAGAAATACAAAAGATGGATGGACTGTACAGACAAAAATACAGAAGATGAATAGGTGGACGGATGAATAGATGTACAGAAGGACAAGGATGGATGGATGGAACAGACAGACAGAAATACAGAAGATGAATGGATGGATGGATGGATGGATGGGTAGACAGGGATGGATGGATGGATGGATGGATGGATGGATGGATGGATGGACGGTACAGACAGACAGAAATACAGAAGATTAATGGATCGATGGATGAATAGATGGACAGACAGAGGGGATGGATGGATGGGTGGACAGATGGTCGGATGAATATACAGATAGACGGATGGATAGATAGATAGCCATGGATTATCCCTTACAAAAATGTTTATTTGATTTAGAACAGCCTGACATCTTCCGTATTAAGTCCAACAACATTACCATATCTGCATTGTAAAAACGTAGTGAAAAAGTTGAGTTTTCTCTGAAGAATCTCACCAGGAAACACAGAAATCAACTTAAGACCTGACAAACTAAAGACTACGACAACACTCTTGAACCTGAGCACCTTTCTTTTTCTTTCTATAGTTTGTCTGCATGTCACATTTAATGTTGCTGAAATGGATCTTTCTTTGTTGGGAGAGATTTGAGCACGGATCTGATATTCTTGGATTGCTTGCTTTGGAAGTGTGAGGGCAAACCTTGGAGGGCTGCAGACTCCGGATACAGTGTTCATTTCAAAAGAACCTACCATTATTGCTAACCTTTCAAGGAAATGTGTTATTTTATTCCTTTTAATATCTTCCCTGTTTTACGATTACACTTGTGTGTGGTCAATAAGGCAGAACTCATATGCTGTGAAAATCTTCACTAAGGTCCATAGTAAGATGAAATGACACCTAGTTCTTGGGTGGTCATAATGAGGGCCATTTGACTTATAAAACAGTCTGTTTGTATGACAATTTATTGCTTCAGGTTTTCCTTTTCGCTTTAATTTCTCTTTCAGTAGTCAGGAGAACACTAATTTCCCTCCATGATTGTATTACAGGTCTCAGTCAATTGGTTATACTCAACAGACGTTTGTAATAATGTTAAGGGAGCCGTAAGACTTGTACTGTTCTGCAATAAAATCTTCATACACTTCATTAGATTTGTACTTGGTGATGTCTCGAAAACTCAGTTTGTTCATTTAATCCGTTTAACACTGGATATTATGCCATTTTTGGGTGTTTATTAAACTATAGGCCCTTTCAGAAAATAAACTCTGTTAAAACACACTTCATATTCGTACTAGTTTTATTTGTTTATTGTTTATATGTCCAACAGTATCTACACACATTACAAGACAATTCTGTCATTTTTCTAAAACATCATGAACACCTTGTTTGTGTTTACTATTCTTTGGTGGAAATTACAATTTTAAACATTTATGGAATAAAATGGCTAATTGTTTTCTCTTGTAATAGCTAGCATGTTATAAGTATTTTAAATACACATAATTAAACAATACTTTCACACTTTTCATAATTTTACTAAATAATATCATGGAAAAGATGTACAATAGGCCTACAAAATATTCTTGAAAAAAAGTGATAACTTTTTATTAAGGAAAATTTTTGGTCGTAGGGGAAATAAGGCCACACTTATGGGACAAAATGTGTGTAAAAATGCATAGTATCATACAATATAATATATCATAAAATACATATTTTCATACAAAGGATATGGAAAAGGTTTATTAATATTATTAGATTATCATAGATTTCTTAAATGTTATAATTTTTTTTTTCATATTTTATCATATTATATTTTATATTAAAAAAACGAAATCATTAAAATTAATATACGTAATGTGACCTTCATAGCATAACAAGAAAAAAGTTAATTTGTTTTAATATACACTATATTGCCAAAAGTATTGGGACACCCCTCCAAATCATTGAATTCAAGTGTTCCAATCACTTCCATGGCCACAGGTGTATAAAATCAAGCACCTAGACATGCAGACTGCTTTTACAAACATTTGTGAAAGAATGGGTCGCTCTCAGGAGCTCAGTGAATTCAAGCGTGGTACTGTGATAGGTTGCCACCTGTGCAATAAGTCCATTCGTGAAATTTCCTCACTACTAAATATTCTACGGTCAACTGTTAGTGGTATTATAACAAAGTGGAAGCAATTGGGAACAACAGCAACTCAGCCACAAAGTGGTAGGCCATGTAAAATCACAGAGCAGGGTCAGCGCATGCTGAGGCGCACAGTGCACAGAAGTTGCCAAGAGTCAATAGCTACAGACCTCCAAACTTTGTGCGGCCTTCAGATTAGCTCAAGAACAGTGCGTAGAGAGCTTCATGGAATGGGTTTCCATGGCCGAGCAACTGCATCCAAGCCTTACATCACCAAGTGCAATGCAAAGCGTTGGATGCAGTGGTGTAAAGCACACCGTCACTGGACTCTAGAGCAGTGGAGACGTGTTCTCTGGAGTGACCAATCACGCTTCTCTGTCTGGCTTTGGCGGTTGCCAGGAGAACGGTACTTGTCTGACTGCATTGTGCCAAGTGTAATGTTTGGTGGAGGGGGATTATGGTGTGGGGTTGTTTTTCAGGGTTTGGGCTTGGCCCCTTAGTTACAGTGAAAGGAACTCTTAATTTCCCCCCTATCCACATCACCAAATAAAAAAAAAATTCTACACAAAGACTTTTGTACAATTCAGTATTATTTTCTGGGAAAGAGCTGCACTCACAATGAAGCAATTGTTTTGTTTACGGAGTGCTAATGGACTTGCACAGCTAGCGTATTGTCAAATCTAATCGAGGACGAATAAAAGCGAATGAGACTCTAACTGCAAACTTGAGTGGCACTAATAACATTTACGTGAATCTACAGATTTGTTGGTTTTGTGGTAAATCAAATCTTGAATTGATCAGTAAACACTCTGCGGTAATGTGGTCGCTAAGACTGAATTAAGAGAGATGGAGAGAGATTGAAAGGAAACTGGAAGAAGGAAGCTTGTTTTTTATATCTCTGATCGATATATATGATGCTCTCTTTCCTCATGTCTCTGTACTGTTACTCAACTCAAAAGGATTACACAACCTGATATCCTTTTACAAACAAACAAGCAAAGCGGACTAGACTTTAGTCAGGGAAGACGGTGCAATTCATTTGACATACATGAAATATGTAATGGAAGAACAGTCCATTTAATATGCTATACTGCTGTGTAGATAACTGCTGTATAGAGTATAAAACCAACAAAACATTAAAAATGCAACTTTTGTCCCTCAGAATTTCAACACTGATAGTAATAATAAATGTAATAATACGTTTTTCTTGAGCAGCAAATCATCATATTAGAATGATTTCTGAAGGATCATGTGACACTGAAGACTGGAGTAATGATGCTGAAAATTCAGCTTTGATCACAGGAATAAATTACATTTTAAAACATATTAAAATAGAAAAGTTATCTTAAATTGTAATAATATTTCACAATATTACTGTTTTTACTGTATTTTTTATCAAATAAATGCAGTCATGGTGCGCATAAGAGTGTTCTTAAAAAAAAAATGACAGAAACTCCCAGCTCTGAAACAACAGCCTACTTCATGCAACATCTATATCCGCATCAGAAACATGGCTTTTGATATTAACTGCTGGCTGTTCATGAACAATCTGATATTATATTACCAAAGAAAAAAAGCCAAATGGTAATCTCTCAACATTAAACTGATTGGCCTAAATTCTACATTCTAAATTCAAAAGAAGATATTTTAAAGAATGTTGGTATCCAGACAGTTGACGGGAGCCATTGACTTCCATAGTAGGAAAAAAAATTCAATGGTTGCTGTCAACTGTCTGGTTACCAACATTCTTCAAAATATATATTTTTTTGTGTTCAACAGAAGAAAGAAACTCATACAGGTTTGGAACAACTTGAAGGTGAATATTTTGGGTGAACTATCCCTTTAAGGCCCCTATATACTCTTTGCTTAGGGGTAAAAAGAAGTTGCGTCCAGAGGTATACTGTTAGCGAGCATCCCGACGCCACCCACACTGTTGAGAGCGCTGTTTAGATGAATTTGTTAAAATGTGCTCCGCGCTTTCCTCTCAATAATAAAATAAACTTTAAACTTTTATAGAACTTTAAAGGGGTACTTCACTTTTGGCAAAATGGGCTGCCTATACAGAAAGGCAATAAAAAAAATAAATAAAAAAAAACTGTGCTACCTGACTAGAGAATACCGAGAGAAAAAAGGCAGTTGTCTTTCCTTTTGCCAAATATAGGAAGGAAAACTTTATTACCCATAATGCACTGAGCATGCTACCTTCCAAGGCCACTCCCACCAGTCTGCTATGGATACGCTTACCAGAGTCATATGTCGCCTTGCTTTAGCAGGAAATACTGCTTAGCAAACTTTTAGTCATAATGGTGTTGACTTGTTCCCGGGTGCAAGAATTCAGAGTAAACATTTAGCGCGAGTGAGTTACTTTTGATTTTGACTTTTGAATCGTAAATACAGAGAGAACATTTCAAATGGGATGACCACGAACACAGTGTTTTAGGCCAAACAGAGGGGAAAACTGAAATAAAGTGCCATTCTGTCAGTTCCGGTGCCAAGCAAAATGGCGTCACGTACATAGTGTTCCATTTTTACCATAATGCTGTTTAAAGAGTAGACACTGTACGATACACTTTCCAGTGATAAACCTACCCTTACAATAACTGTTCTATTAATAACCCTCTGACAATCTGACTGTCTGTGGACGGGGATACAAAAATTAGGAAGTATAATCTGCAGTTTTCATAAAAGACCTGAAGCTGCCAAAATCCACCGGATGATGCGTTTTGCATCATCCGACAGACTTCTGCTGACAAATAAACATGAATTTCTTTGCCCACGTAACAAAAATGGAGTCAAGAACCCTAGGGTTCTATATAAAGCCCTAATGAACCTTTTTTCTAACAGTATAAATGGCCAGAATAAGCTGTAAAATAGACATAGCTTTATACTGTCTGCTTCTGAGATACTACTAGACTCAGCTCTGCTCCAGTAACACGTACAGTGCTGTGATTCAAGGTGATTCCTCAGTCAATAACACCCCCTCTATGTCTTCACCTCACATATGGTTTGAATGCTGAAGTCTGAGAGCTGATGAGAGACGCCGGTATCTCAGTAAACCCACAGTCATTGGCAAATCTGAGTAATCAGGAGCAGGCAATGCAGGGAGCAACTCCTGGTCCATCATCCGTCCACATGGTATCTCTGCACAAGATCGTCTCACCAGCCATTCCAGGTCCTCACTCTGCATCATCGGCCGTGATTTACAGATGTGTGTTTAATGGCGCAGACTAACTATATATTACTCAAGTTGAATGCAGACAGTGTAATTAATGTTGGCGTGAGACTAATGAAGTATTGCTGAACGGAACACATTTGTACTATAAAATACAGTGACGATAATACTCGACGGCCCAATTCTTCACTTTAGAGTCTCGAAAATGCCCATTTCAACATTTAGTCACTGAATGTGCAGTTTTCCTGTGCAGTTAATCACGACTGTGAAATAAATCTACCGTCAGCTTTGTTTTATGAGTACATGGACTGCTGGCTTACCGCTCGTTCTGACTCCGTAATGGGTGCAGGGGCGGCTGGGATCAACTGAAACATTCAATTACTTCAATCGGAAATAAGCTGGACTAATGACACGGACTGTACACATGCTCAGTAGGGTTCTGCATACACCTTCAGAAATACACCTGAAGAGAAATATACAAAAATATATTTTTATTTATTAAAGGGGTCAGGGCATGGATATTTTTTTATTATTTTAATGTTCCTTCAGGTTCACTTATAGGCCTAATGTATATAAAAATAAATAAAAAAAAAAAAAAATTCCAGAAAAATTATTTTCAACCTTCTTTCTGACCCTCTGTCTGAAATGATTTATTTTTAAGGGGCGGCTCCTTTAAGGCTTGTCAGTAAATGGCCACTGTTGTCATTGGCTAACGTCATTGCATAGGTATCTACGCCCACTCGCTATTGCACGTAAGTGTTTTGAAAACATTATCCATATAAACCCGTCATTTACAGGCAAAGCATTAAACATTATTTACTTACAGTTACTTGCAATACAGCTGCTTGCTTCATCTTTCAACAAAAGTTTCTTTGCGAACTCTCCATTACACTGTGCCTCGTTTACAAAACAAAATGCTCCGAACAAACATAAAATCTCAGACTAGATACAGAAGGCCATTCAAATAAACCATCTGCTTGTCTCCGACGCTGGGATCCTTCTAAAGTCTGTACAGAGATGCAAACGAGCTGTTTAAACTCAAAGCGAACATTCTTTCACTCTTTCATTTGTCCTGTTGTCAACAGACTCAAGTGCGTGGAGTACGTCAGAAACTGAATGCGCATCTGTATACTGTATCCAGTGTAGACAGTGTCAGTCATTATAATGGGTTCAATTTGATTTCAACCTACAGTTTATGCAAATGTCAGCCATTAAGCGACTGAACGGCAGTGGGCTGGGCCTATGATAGGATAATGTATAACTATTCGTCGATGTCTTGCTCTGGAGGCAGTCATATGCAAATGTGATGTCACAGATCCCTCAATATCAAAACGAGCCCTTTTTGGAGCTTGATTAAATAAATGCTTTGTTTATAATGAGTACGTTTTAAACTATGAAGCCTGTGAGATGTTTTGGTACAAAGACCTCTTATATGTCAAAAGATCACAAATTTTCATGTCATGACCCTTTTAACTCTTTCCCCGCCATTGATGGAAATTTATGTCATTTGTGAGAGAACGCTTCCCCGCCGTTGACTGAATTTTCTGGCTTTCTGTGTTTTCACTGTTATACATTAGGGGGGCACTATGACACATCTTCTGAAAGAGTACTGAATCTCCTGATCACAACACATGCGAACAAGATGCAGAAACAAGTGATATATGTAATCATATGCATATGTAAAATAACGCGATCATCAACATTAAACAGCATATAAATCAAAACTGCCTAATGTTACTGAATAAAATGTCGATCCAGGATGAGCGACTGTGAAGCTTTGGGGGTGTTGATTGACTCCATCTACTCCATCTGTGTTTTGATCATCATTCTGAATCCGATCTTGATGTAGTCTTTGACAAAACACAATTTTCTCATCTTTTTGCTCAAATGTTGCTCTTTTTATGAAACTTACCCACATTCAAGTGTTGATAAAAAAGGAATGCATGAAACTAGATTTAAAAAAAAAAAAAAAAAAAAAGCAGAGACTCTGCTCTTTCTTTTGATATATTGCATGTTCAGATATTCATACAACAAAATATTCTGGGGGGCATTACATTTTTGTGAAAATGATCAAGAACGATGGTGGTGGCTCGCAACTTAAAAAAAAAAAAAAAAAAACTCTGGCAGGGAAAGAGTTCATTTACGTTTACATAGCCTACTATTTTTTTATTCTACCGTTTGTGTGGTGTAGTCAAGCGGACTTTCAGCATTTTAAAGAACTGAATCTGGTGTCTGGATGACAGTGGTGGTGTGATGCTGTACAGTCCCAATAACGTACAAAGTGTAATAATACTTCACAATCTTACTGTTTTTACTGTGTTTTGAGCAAAAACAAATGCAGCCTTGGTAATAATAACTTTTACAAATATTTAAAAAAATATCAACCCCAAATATGTAAATGGTGCAATAATGAGTTTAAATACAACAGAACTTCAATACTAAAATACTTCAATACTTCAATAGTAACTGCTAATATAAGATTCTACTATTTCAGCCGGATCAGGAGTAACTGTAACAAAAACAGTCTGCCGTTCTTATTTGTTTTGTGAGTGTTGGCCACTGGCAGCGGCACTTAAATGCAGTGCCATCTCCATGTGCCAAAAGCCTAAACCAGATTTAATAACATTAAAAGACTTTGACAGTTGTTTAAATTGGGTTTTGAAAACAACATGAAACAGCATTCACAACACATTTAAATTTTAATATGACATATTCTTGAGTAAAAAGGAATATTCAATGGAAATTTTTATTTCATCCATTTATCCATTAACTATACTGAAGCTATAAGGGAAAATATATTTTTAAACAATGCATCATTAATAAGATTATTTAATTTGTTACTTTTTAATTTATATTGTTTTATTCCATGAAAACACCAATACTCGCCAATACTGGTCAGCAGAAAATAAAATAAAATAAATCCCCATAAATCATGACTTTGCCTGTAAGCACTTATATTTAGTTTTACAAAGACCATTTTAAAAGAAAAATAATTCTGAGATAATTATCCAATGCTAGATAAAAGGCAAAAACAAAACAAACAAAAATCAATCAAAACACTGGCACAAGATGTGTGTGCATTTCTGCTTGGTGTGCGAATGTCATTTTGGTTCTCTTTGTCCTTAAAGGAAGTTTTAAGTGGGTGGTTTGAAGACCAACTGTGGTGCAGATATATTTCTGGTTTTGCTGTGGGTTAGACACTCCCAAGAACCTCACCAGAAATATGCAGATCAAGGCCTTGCTATAGAGCAGACGATTAACAGCATTAAACCATGACCTATTGAGGTCGGGCATTTTCCTCTGTCTTGGAAGTAATCTAATGGCGGTATTAATTGAGTTTTCTCTTCGCCTGTAATAAGAACCTCTTCCTTTTTTAATCACATTTCAGCTCGGCATAGCATTCTTGGCTAAACAGTAAACGAAGTTCAAATTCCAAAATGCCATTGGAAGTGGGCAGAAAAACATTAAAATGCCATTTAAGTGCATTTCAAGCATTGCAAACTGTGACCATATCCTGTTATTGAAGGGATGGCAGCTTTGCTGCGTTGTGACAGAGTAAACTCATACGGTACGCACTGTCCTGTTGGGACTGGCCAGCAAGTTTAGTCATACATTAGGAAGAGGGATTTTTATAAGTGCTATCTGATGCGTGCGGTAGCGAGTGTGGACACAGTGGTCTTTTTTAGGCGTGCCTTAGAATGGACGCACAACAATTTTACCATTTACTGTGGTTGTGTGATGGTGTATTGCCACTGTTATATTGATTTGGAATGTACCATTTCTATTTTTGGGTGGGCTTACTCAAGAGTTGGGTTTTCAACTACTTATCTCTGCAGCTCACATCCAAGGCCTCTTGAACTTCAACAAGTCCAGTGTAAAATATAAATCAAGCCGTTTACATTTTCTAAAGGAATTTTAAATACATCTTTTGCCCTTTTTTCTCCACAATCGCAAGCAGTGCCAAAGAAAAACAGCATGGCGTGCAGCGCTGATGTCTGTTTTTAATATTAACAGACATGAGTTTGATATTCTGAAACATACCAAAATAAGCAGTATTTCTATATGACTGGAGCCGGCCGGTGAAGCGAACAAAATAACCCGTTCACGTCCGCCACTAGGAGCTATCTGTGTTTATTTATCTGGACAGAGCATATCTACGGTATTTCAGCGTTAACTGACAGCCTTCATAATATTTAATGGAATGGCACCAAACAGGAGAAACTTCAAAAGGCCTCCATCGTCACTAATACAAACCAAGATTACCATTGTCAGGTTGTTAGCTTATATCAATCATATTAAATTAAAGAATTCTAGAGGGAAAATAATAAAATACTGTATGCAATATTTTACTGGAAATGCTGGGATTTTCTCCTATAACACAGGAAATGTCAAAACAATACAAAATAATAAATAAAATAATAAAATAAAATAAATAACTGCACTGTAGCATAATAGTGTAAAATGTTTCACCTGAAGTCAACATAAACATACAATATGTAAGACAACATTAAATTAAATGAATAACTCTCATTAGAGTATTAGTAGACTCTAGTAGACTGTTAAGTTAGGGCTCGGGTTAGTAGAATAAGTTGGCATGTAGTTGGAAAGTTACTTATAGTCAGCAGAATGTCTGTTGCTGGACCATCAAAATAAAATGGATATTAAGAGATATTAAGCAGACAGTCTATTAATATTCTAATGAGTGCTATAGTTGAAATGTAGTTGCAAAGTTACTTACAGTCAGTGCTGGATTGATTACTTACAAATTGTAGTCCATTACTGAATACAAATTACATGATAAAAATTGTAGTTGGTAACGTAATCTATTACATTACACATCCTAGGTAATATAATCTGACTGCTTTTTGATTACTTTTAGATTACTTTTGACCTAACTGTTTTGTTTATAACGTTGATTTGAATAGTATAATCTTGTACCATATTTATATTAAAAAAAAAATACAAAGAGAAAGACATTTTTTTTGTTACCAACAACCTGAAGAGCATTAAACATTACATTTATTAATTTATTACAAAAATAATTAATTTGTTTATGCTGTGTGGCCTCTCAATTCTCCATGTAATTAGTCACCTGACTAGTGGCCTGTCTATGTGTGCAATTCCATAACTTTTGAGAAAGGAAAATTTAATAGAAAAATATAATAATTAGGGTCAATGAATAAACTAATTCTGAATAATTTACTGCCATTTTGTGAGCATTAAGTAAACATGTAATCAATTAAAAAGCAACTGTATTCTGATTATGAGTATTTATTAGTGATACAATCTAATTACAAGTATTTAATTTTTGGAATCTGATTACGTAATCCAGATTACATACAATCAGTTACTACTCAGCACTACTTATAGTTAGCAGAATGTCTAAATAAAGTGTTACCATTAACTTTCATCACACAATAATATAAAAAACACCAAAAAACTACAAATAAAAGCAGCAACAGCAAAAAAAAAAAAAAAAATTTAAATAGAGTTCATGCTGTGGTGCATGCTGGGACCCTAATAACCAGCACTGTATTGCGTCCATCACACTATTATAGTACATATGTAAAGATATTGTGCCTGCAGTGAACATGGCCTATTGAATTCATGTCTTTGGATTGTCTGAATTTGGAGCAGGGTGAAAATAACAAATGAACATAAGGTGATGACATGCTTTGATTTGGACCGTAGACATTTGCACAGGAAGCTTTTTAATGAGGTGAGGCGTTCATATGCTGAAAGCCCCATAATCATATTAGCCCATTAATAATAATGCAAAGCGAGTGCACAGCAGTTCAAAGAGGCAGCGTTACTCCAGCCGTTGTCATTGTGGAGAGACCGCAGGTCCGTTTTGGCAGTTCTGCTTTGTTTGTTGTGCTCATTTCTGTCAACTCAGTGGAAATACGGCATCAGCCAACTGCACGGCGTCTTGTTCGTACCGTGGCTGCACTCCTGATCAGTGTCACTTTAATTGCAACTGAATCTATCTGGCTTCATGGAACTAATTTAAATGTGTATCATTTTGTATTTCTAAAAACTCTGTCATCCCAAATATGTAAATGTTTAAGAGGCAGCCGTCTCTACTTGGCTCTGAGTAATATGGCTTCAATAAACTTGAGTGTCAAGTATGCTTGATTTATTTGAAGTGGAGGGGAAGACTTTAATATGAGACACATGTTTTCAATAGATAGCTGAAGTTTGAACCGATAAATCACCAGAAGATGTAGAACGGCAATGCAGCAGGCAGCCAGTGATTTGTAAGTAATATAGGGCAGCCATACAATACTCCACTTCAGATGATTCGCATGCAATTTTTTCCTGTTGGTTACAGTTTAGATTTTTCATCCCATCAAGACTGCATGCAATCCGGACAATAATTACAGAGAGCACTGGATGAAGATCCCTGGAGACCGCAAGCTTTTGTCTGATTATGATGGTAGAGGAACACTTTGCAAAAAGCAAAGCAATAAGTGATTTTTCTACTGAACAAAAAGTCTTAATATTGCAGACACTGCATTTATTATCACTGGGTGAAGAGGTCTCAAAACTAATGGTAAATAAACAAACTATAAAATAACTTTTTTTTTTATAATCAAATTAGACTAAACAGCCTATTTGAGCAGAATCTTAAATATATCTAATAATATTTCTTCATGTTAAAAGACAAATACAGTAGCCAAATAGAATATAACAATAAATTCATATGATATATTTACAAAATACGAATACAAGAAAATTATCAAATATACACTAATAAAATTAAAAAAATCTTAAATGCATGTAGCACACACACTGTAAACCCTAACGCTCAAAATAATTAATTGGTTTGAGTAGGGCAAACTTAAATTAAACTAATTAGTTCAATCAAATTAACTTTTATGAGTATTTAGAACTTTCTTTTTCTTTTGAGTTCACAAAACTGACACATTTTAAGTAGTCGGAATGGTTTCATTGTTTTGAGTTTTATGAACTTGTTTCTTTTAATTTAGACAAACTTAAATTTAACTAAAACTGGGCTGGGATTTCTATTTCCCAGCATGTTTTGCCATATGATGATTTTTGTGCAAGATTAATGTTAAGTGGGAGATTTAGTAGTTTTGTTATGCTAATTTAGAAGATTTTCTGTTACTGTACGTTTTTTGAGGGGTTACCATCATGATGAAGTGGAGCATAAGCCTGGTTTGAGAACAGATATATATGAATTGTTCTATATTGTCATACTCATTCAGCAAGTGCTATTCTATGCTAATGCTATCAAAGCATTGTTACCAATTAACAAGTTAGTAATTACTGAATTAGCTAGTTAAAGCTTGCCAAGTTTCCACTACTAAAATATTGAAGTTGAGATTACATGAGAAATTTAAGTTAAATGTATGAATTAGCTTACTCAAATATTTCAAGTTAAGAGCAATTAAAATGTATGAGTACAAAATAAAAATCTGCAAGTTCTGCTTGCTTAAACTTTGAATTTCTTAACTCAAAAATTTTAATGTAACTGATTACCTGAATTTTTTTGAGTTTTGCCAACTTATTCGGGCTTACAGTGTACATGTGCAACTGACATTCAAATGTTGCTTAAATTCTTAAATGTATATATTTTTTATTTCCCATAATTCCTTAGGTTGTCTGCCTTTTAAATCAAATCAGTGTCATCAGCCTGGTCTCATAAATACAGTACAGACTATAAACAGGCCTTTACATTTTCTGTGCTGTTCTCTGCTTCTTGTGTTTCACTGCAAGACAAACGAATGATTGTAGTCAAAGCCTGTTTGTGCGTAGCTGTGCCAGATCAAAAGCCACACAGACTAACAAACGGAGAAATTCACAAAACTGTTATGAATTACGGGGCTTTCCTCCATAGACAAAACACTGACAACGTCTCCAGAACTCTGTGAGGCTTACCGCTCATTGGCTACTACAAAAATCTGCCAAAAAACACCATTTATTGATACAAAGTCATTCATCGTGCATTGACGGCACAGCACACTTGGCCTATGATTAACATGCTTTACGAACACAAATCATAGCTTACAAGTGTTTTTCACTGGCGTCTTGGCCCTGCAGACCTCTACAGTCCAGATACAACATTGATCTTGTTGCCTTGATTAAAATTACACTGTGCGTTTTAAACAAACAACTGCATCATCAACAAATAAACTCCTTCAAGATTACAGCGAACAAATACGTCCAAAACAGCTCTGTTGCTGAGCAGTGTGGCATGACACATCCAACATTAACAGTTTGATCTATAAACCAGAGTGGGAGGGTTTGTGTATGTGCAGCATCAAAAGAAACAGTCTCAGAACACCATATGTACTCAATGTCGAACGCTCAACGTGATGTGTGAACAGCCAGAGGCCAAAACATATGGAGATCCTCTGTATATTCAACTTTATAGACATGCAACGATGTGTCGATTTGCTCGTCTTAAAGGGATAGTTCACCCAAAACTGAAAATTCTGTATATTTACTCGCCCTCATGTCATTCCAAAATTTGTTCTTCAGCAAAAAGATATTTAGGGTCCAAATAACACTGGACCCCATTGCCTTTCAAAGTATGGACAAAAACAAACAAAATCTCAGAAAAAAAGTCATACAGCAATGCCATGAGAGTGATTACACAGTGACAGAATTGTTCATTTTTGGGTGAACTATCCCTTTAAGTTTATTTGGTTTATGCATCTCTGCACAATTTAACAGTTTTTTTTTTTTTTTTTTTTTTTTTTTTTTTTTAAAGTTGGCAGCCACAGCCAACGTTTTTGGTAATTTTCACAAAAATGTAATGGCCCCCAGAATATTTTTTTTTTGTATGAATATCTGATCATGCAATATATCAAAACAGAGAACAGAGCCTCTGCTTTTAAGCAAAAAAAAATATTATTATTATAGCTTCATGCACTCTTAAAAAAGCAAAATTTTGAACAAAAATCTGAGAAAATCACAGAAACTATAGGGTTGGGTCTTTGAATATTGTTGTGGATGATGGGTGGCCTTGGAGCCAAAAAGGTTGAGAACCACTGCTGTAATGTGAATTGGATTGTGCATTAAGATTAGGTTCTAACTAGAATAAAAAAGGGGTTTATAGCATTCTAATGTTCCACATGAACATTTTATTCTCTAGTTCATTCTCTAGTAGAAAAAAAAACATGTTCTGGTGCTTTAAAGAACCCAGAAACCAATATGATGGTCTGAAAAACCTATAGGCCTGGTTTCACAGACAGGGGTTAGACTAAGCCAGGATTAGTTCAAGAAGGGCATTTAAGTAGCTTTTATAAACGTGCCCTATAAAGAAACATTACTGGTGTGCATCTTGAGACAAAACAATGGCACTGACATATTTTAAGGTATGTCAGAGCAAGTTGCTTTCAGTTAAAACAGCTCAAACATGCATTTTAGTCTGGGACTAGCTTAAGCCTTGTCTGTGAAACAGGGGGACTATGTAACAAACATTTTTTAATCTCTAAAGAACCTTATAGTTTAACCTAAAAACCCAAAAAGCAGCTAAAAAAATGATTGTTGATAACAATAAGTTTCTGTACTGAACCAAAGATTCTGTAAAGAACCACTGAACAGCTATTATTTCCAAGAAGGTTCTCTCTCAGATGGAAATAAATGTAAACCGAGTGCAGTTTTAGCTGACTGTGTTTGGAGTCGCGGAACACATACTCAGATTTACAGCATGTTCAGTTGTTCCACACACACCCATGTTAGGTTTGAACATGACCACCAGCTGAGTTATGTAGCCCGAGAACGGGTTAGTGTTCGTTTCAAAGGTGGCAATGTATATTTTGATGCTCATTTTCCTGAAACGCTTCACTTCACAGTGAAGAGAAGTGAGTCAGACCGTTTCTACAGTTTTCCAGCGATTCTGCATAGTCACCACTTCTGTGTTTATCTTAATTGGCTCATATTGGGTCTCTCCTGCGTCCTGAAAGACAAATCTCGTAATGTTTGACTCTGTAAAATGGTCTGAAGTGTTTTAACATTAAGAGCGTTTTGAGTGGAGAGGGAAAAGTCACTGGAAAAGACCAGACACGGAGGATAAACACGACCATACTGCCGCCATAACACACCAAAGCATGTATCCGACCACTGGGCAGCACAGAGAGGTGGCGTGTGGGTGGCATGCATGGTTAATTTCCACACCTGTGTGTGAGTATTTCCTTAACCAAGAAGCTACTTTGAAAAAAGCTACCCGTAAGGATAACAAGCATACGCCTGAAAAACGTGCGTGCTTTTCCGGCTGCCTGCCTTATTTTATTGCTCTTAATTCAAATTCCTGCATGGATTTTAAATTCAGCTCAGAATAGATTCAACTGGTTATATTTACTCTTTCTTTTGTCTTTTATTATTCCCCGAGAGATGTGCATTGTTTGCCTTTTTTTTTTTGTGAAGCTTAAAGAATGTCTTAGATCTTAACATGCATTTAAAGGTCAAAAAAACATTCCCAATTAACTCTTCCCTTTTCTCTTATTTACAGCAAGTTAAAAGGCTTTTATAAGTTTGCTGGATGTGTTATGTTGCTTTTACAATGGAGAAAAAAGAAACGGAACAATGCACTTTTACAGTACATGTTGTGAAGTCAAAGTCAGATGGAGGCGACGAAACATGCAAAGCAAGAAAAAGACTTTAAAGTTCTGCTTTGGTGGCTGGTTCACATCCTGGCTGATTTCTGCATATATTCACATTAAATTACTTTTGTCTTTTTAAGAATGGTTGTTAAATGTTGCGCACTAAGAAACCGCCATTTAATGACATATTGTTTTTTGCTTTTATTTTGAAGGTCTCTAATTAAACCTTATATGAGTGTCTTTAAATGTGGTTTTCTGCATCTTCAGTTTGTCAGGAAACAATTCATCACCTGCTAGATGGTTGCTTTAAGTGACTATTTTCCTATTTAAGGAATACTGGGGTGCGGGGTGGGGGTGGGGGGAGGAATTCTCTTACGTAATCAAATCCATGTCCGTGTGCCTGGAACCACTTTTAGAAGTAACATCAATTAAACTGGACAGTCCTTTCACAAACCACTTCCATGATACCAGCTTAGATAGCAACTGCGGTTGCCAGATATTTAGTTTTTATTTTGTGTGCCTTTTATATGGTTCACAAGCTTAATTTCATTAACTGTATGTTACAAAAATCTTCTATGTACCTTAAAATATGACGATTGCCACCATAATAATACAGGTGGTAAAATAGAGGGCAACATTCTATTCATTCAGATTTTTCATTATGAATGAACTGTTACATGTGGCTGTAGTGAAGCATGAAAAGTCTTCATTTAAATCCACATGGAATGCTCAGAAGATCGTAGAACTAACAAACACAACCATGTTAACATAGACGATACCAGACAAAGAACTGAACAAAACACAGGGCTTAAATACATGGGAAGTGTAATCAAAGATAAAACGGAACAGGTGTGCAAACTGATTAAAGGGTTAGTTCACCCAAAAATGAAAATTCTGTCATTAATTACTTGCCCTCATGTCGTTCCAAACCCGTAAGACCTTCGTTCATCTTCAGAACACAAATGAAGATATTTTTGACGAAATCCGAGAGCTCTCTGACCCCTCCATAGACAGCAATTTAATTAACACTTTCAAGGTCCAGAAAGGTAGGAAAAACATCGTTAAAATCGCCCATGTGACTCCAGTGGTTCAATCTTAATTTTATGAAGCGACGAGAATACTTTTTGTGCGCAAAAAACTAACAAAAATAACAACTTTATTCAACAATTTCTTCTAGCCTGTGTCAGACTCTTGCACTGTTGACAGTGTAAACAGTGCAAGTATGGACGATTTTAACAGTCTTTACCACCTTTCTGGGCCTTGAAAGTGTTCATTAAATTGCTGTCTATGGAGGGGTCAGAGAGCTCTCGGATTTCATCAAAATTACCTTCATTTGTGTTCTGAAGATGAACGAAGGTCTTACGGGTTTGGAACGACATGAGGGTGAGTAATTAATGACACAATTTTCATTTTTGGGTGAACAAACCCTTTAACAACCAACATCTTCTCTGATTAACAACTTCTTTATTGTATTAACTCAAATTTTTAATTTCAATGAACTCAAAAAAGGCAACCAGATAACTTAGTTTTTTAAATTAAACCAACACTATTTTTTTGAGTGTATAAATAATAAATAAATAAATAAAAACCTACCAGACGCAAAAGCACAACACTGGAATAAACGTGAACTAAACAGCAAATAAAACAAAGTAAAAATACACACTGTAAAAAAAATGATTTCAACTTAAAGTAAGTGTTCGTGCTGCCTTCAAATTTTCAGTTTAGTTAACTCAAATATCTAAGTTGTCACTTATTACAACTTCACATTTCAAGTTGACTAAACGTAAAATTTTAAAGCAGCACAAACACTTATTTTAAGTTGAAACAATTTTTTTTTTTTTTTTACAGTGCATGTATTTTCCTGTAAATTTTCTGCACACATGGTAAAAAAAAATGCAAGTTTAAACATTTTATTGCTGTATTTTCATCAGTGTTGGGTAAGATACTCTAAAAAAGTAATTCATTACTAACTACTAATTACTCTCTTTAAAAAGTATTGCATTACTTATTACTTTTGAAATCCCATATCAACCTCGACCAGTTGAACAATACAAGGATAGACATGAAACTGCTCTTTTAATTCTTTCAAATAAATAATATAAAATTGCACAAATTATTCTTGAACGGAACACAGTATTTCAAGGGAGGTTACATTAAAAACATACATTTTATCAAATTAGATATAAAATTTTGATGTTAAATCCACTATTGTTTTACATAGAATTGTTCTATAGTCTATACAGTATTTAATGTAATTACATCAGAAGTAACTGTAGTTAAATTACAGAAAAATTTAGAGTAATCCTTTACTTTACTTTTTCTTAGTAAGGAATTACACCCAACACTGATTTTCATATTATTTTTACATTAAAATGACACAAATGTAAAGAATATCTGAGCCAAATACCTATGCAGGAATCAAAAAGTCCAAAAACTTCAGGTGTGTGGGCGTAAAAAGTAATAAAAAAAGTGAACATTTTCACTTTGGGGCAGTTTTTTGGGGCTTTTTGCACTTTATCCACAAGTTAGTGAGAGATTTTTCATCCTTCTAAAGTGCAAGCTTTG
Source organism: Coreius guichenoti (assembly GCA_039654105.1). Lineage (NCBI taxonomy): Eukaryota > Metazoa > Chordata > Actinopteri > Cypriniformes > Gobionidae > Coreius > Coreius guichenoti. The sequence goes on from CM077185.1 coordinate 33,649,735, forward strand.
TATTTTTCATTAGTCCATTAAAATTATTAACTTTTTTTTTTATACAATGTGTTAATGTTTTTTGCAAGGTAACTGTTTTCTCACAGAATCACATCTGGGCATGCCGAGACTTTTGCCCGTCCCACTGAATGAAGCTCTTCCAACATTTTATGTCTGAGTATGTGTTTTTGCTGTGGCAAATTAGTCTGTCAAATTAGCCCATGGGCTTTGTCAACATTCCTGAAATCTGATGCATCAGAACATCACCTGATATTACATTTTAATACAAATGACATGCTGGAAGATGCCAAAAAAGGTCATTAGCAGCATGTTCAGTTGACATAGTAAATAATAATTCATAGTAAACAATAATGATAATAATAATAATAATAGTCTGCAAAATCCATCTTCATCTATACGCGTCAGTTGTTTTGGATGAGAATGTAACACATAATCTCCAGGGAAGATCTACCCCACCACGCTCCACAAAGAACTCATAACCCCGTCACAACATTGGCTGCTTTGAATATTGGCAGAAAAAAGCTGCCTCGTACAGGAATGAACTTGTGTTAATATATCAACATTATAAGACCCTCATTATTACCTCATCAGCCAGACACAACAGTGTCTCATCAAAGAACTCCAGGCGCAGACGGGACTCCTTTTTGTTTGTTATAAGGATGAAATGGATCAGATGATACAGCACTCTTTGGTTTGCAGTGTAAACAGACTTGGAGATCTACAGGCACAGACAGAATCTGTAGGAATTTTCTGCACTGATTTTGGAAGGTAAATCTGCAGAAAGGAAATAAAATGTGTTAAAGGTGCACTGTGTAAATTTCAGCGCCATCTAGCGGTGAGGTTGCGAATTGCCCATCGCTCACCCCTCCCTTTCAAAGCACATAGAGAAGCTACGGTGGCCGACACAGGACAAAGATCTCGTCGTCTGAGACAGCAAAGAGTAGCTAGCGCTCTGTAGAGAAGTTTGTCCGTTTAGGGCTACGGTAGAAACGTGGCGGCGCAAAATGTTGACTTCACTGTAAGGGGACCCGCGGTGTATGTAGATAGAAATGGCTCATTCTAAGGTAACAAAAACATAACGGTTCATTATGTAAGGTCTTTATACACCACTGAAAACATAGTTATGTATACTATATTGAATTTCTGTTAATAGATCCTCATAAATATTACACACTGCACCTTTAAAAAGGTGCCCGAGGGTAATACACATGTATTCACAGCTTTAATTAAAGCCAAAATATTTAATAAAGAAACACACAAATGGCGGTGGATGTGTAGAACGTTCAAAATCTGTGGAGTTTTCTGCAGGTGTAGATTCCATCTAGGCTTGGATATCATCCATTTTTCTCCCTGTAACCACACAATGTGATAAAAGGATGTGTATCAAAAACAATTTACTGATAAAATAGATATTGGATGATAATGAACATGGAGTTTAACCACAGCGAATCTCACCAGTCAAAACAAACACTGAGGCGCCAAAGAAAACCAATCAGATATTTGGAGTTTTGATTACAATCAATGTATGTCTGGAAATATGCAGGCATTAGTGACATTGCAGGTTTTATTGGTGCTGTTACTTTTCTACGCAGGATGACTTTATGTAATCTAAATGATTGTGGAGAAATCTGTCAAGAGAGTGTTTTATCCCAATATTTAAAAGAAAGAAAATAAACAACTTTTTAGGACCATTAAGATTTTTTTTTTTTTTTCTGACATTATTCATAACTATTAAAGGGTTAGTTCACCCAAAAATGAAAATTATCCCATACTTTACTCACCCTCAAGCCATCCTAGGTGTGATGACTTTCTTCTTTCAGCTAAACACAATCTGAGTTATATTAAAAATATATCCTGACTCTTCCAAAGCTTTATAATGGGAGTGAATGGTACCTTAGATTTTGAAGCCCAAAAAAAGCACATCCATCCATCATAAAAGTAATCCTTAAAAAGGTCGCTCTTCTGCCGGAACTAGACTTACGTACGGCCGTTACCAGAAGCCAGTGATTATAATTTATAAATATGGATATGTTTTTTTTACAAAAACGCATCTCTTCGCTTCAGAAGGCCTTTATTAACCCACTGGAGTCGTATGGATTACTTTTATGATGGATGGATTCACTTTTCTGTGCTTCAAAAACTAAGGTCCCATTCACTCCCATTATAAAGCTTGGAAGAGCCAGGATATTTTTTTAATATAACTCCGATTGTGTTTGGCTGAAAGAAGAAAGTCATATACACCTAGGATGGCTTGAGGGTGAGTAAATTATGGGATCATTTTTATTACTTTAATGCAAAAGTTATATATTAATAGTAAATGTAATTATACAACATTGTAGTATTTGTTGTACTGCCTTTAATTGATGCAGATTTAATTAAAAAAAACATTGTATTAAGTATTAAAGCAAAAAAAATATGGTATTACAGTAAGGAGAATGACCATATTTACTTCATGTAAAACATATTTTGCTTTTATTTCGATTCTGCGGGTGAAATATGGCATGTTTTCACTCAAGTACTTTAGAGACTATAATAAATTCTGTGCTCTCCACCCTGTACAAGTATAAATTAGTGTAGGGCAGAGGGCACTTGCAGGCTTACGGACTGGACTGTAAACGTGGTCATGCTACTTATATGGAGACTGCACCAGTAATACGCCGAATTATACGATAAATTCACTCCAGATGTGGCAATCATCCCCAGCCCTCAACCTGACAGTGCGCACAGCGGCATCTGCAGTAGCTTTTCAGTGATCAACTCTCCCTCTATCTGTCTTTTTCACAGACACACTCACACAAACACTGCGGATAGTCCACAATGTTTGCGTTTTTTCAAGAGATTGCTTCCATACCTGCACTGCAAACACTCGGTGACTCAGTTTCCTTTCACTCAAGCTGAAATAAAGGCCGTATTAGCAAATAGTGTTTATTTAACCCCTTAATAGATGCACTCTGGTGGAAGCTAGGTGGAGGCCCTTCTCAAAACAAAGCCTGTAGTTCTCTGCAGCTGACACTTTGATTAATGTGAACTAACACTGCAATTACCAGTGTTGCTATTGAACATCAGAGGCGCGTTGTGAAATGAATTACAGTTGCTAAAATCATAAGATACTGTTCAGGGCAAGCTAACTTTAAAAAAAAAAAACTTATCTACACTGTAATTTTTTTTTAATATTTAAGTACAATCAACTTGGATGTTCAAATCATTTAAACTTAAATTACATTAAATTGACTTTAAAAAATGAGCTGAATCTTGTATAACTTTAAAAATTGCTATAAATGAAAGTTGCTTAACTTATTTTGGTGAGCAATGTAAAAACATATGTTGTCATAAATTATTGATCATATTTTTTTTACAGTGTAGAAGCTAAAAAATACACTACAGAAATATTATCCAAGCTAAATTGAAAGCTAATATTTCAATATATACACTACAAGCAACATGGCAAAAGTAGTGTTTATTTATTTACACTTGTCCATTTGTGTATAATTTATACAATAATTTAATTAAAACAGTTAGTATATTTTTGTAATTAAGAAATATTAAAAACCATTCTAACATATATATATATATACATATATATATATATATATATATATATATATATATATATATAAATAATGTATGTATGTATGTGTGTATATATATATATATATATACACTCACCTAAAGGATTATTAGGAACACCTGTTCAATTTCTCATTAATGCAATTATCTAATCAACCAATCACATGGCAGTTGCTTCAATGCATTTAGGGGTGTGGTCCTGGGCAAGACAATCTCCTGAACTCCAAACTGAATGTCAGAATGGGAAAGAAAGGTGATTTAAGCAATTTTGAGCGTGGCATGGTTGTTGGTGCCAGACGGGCCGGTCTGAGTATTTCACAATCTGCTCAGTTACTGGGATTTTCACGCACAACCATTTCTAGAGTTTACAAAGAATGGTGTGAAAAGGGAAAAACATCCAGTATGCGGCAGTCCTGTGGGCGAAAATGCCTTGTTGATGCTAGAGGTCAGAGGAGAATGGGCCGACTGATTCAAGCTGATAGAAGAGCAACTTTGACTGAAATAACCACTCGTTACAACCGAGGTATGCAGCAAAGCATTTGTGAAGCCACAACACGCACAACCTTGAGGCGGATGGGCTACAACAGCAGAAGACCCCACCGGGTACCACTCATCTCCACTACAAATAGGAAAAAGAGGCTACAATTTGCACGAGCTCACCAAAATTGGACAGTTGAAGACTGGAAAAATGTTGCCTGGTCTGATGAGTCTCGATTTCTGTTGAGACATTCAGATGGTAGAGTCAGAATTTGGCGTAAACAGAATGAGAACATGGATCCATCATGCCTTGTTACCACTGTGCAGGCTGGTGGTGGTGGTGTAATGGTGTGGGGGATGTTTTCTTGGCACACTTTAGGCCCCTTAGTGCCAATTGGGCATCGTTTAAATGCCACGGCCTACCTGAGCATTGTTTCTGACCATGTCCATCCCTTTATGACCACCATGTACCCATCCTCTGATGACTACTTCCAGCAGGATAATGCACCATGTCACAAAGCTCGAATCATTTCAAATTGGTTTCTTGAACATGACAATGAGTTCACTGTACTAAAATGGCCCCCACAGTCACCAGATCTCAACCCAATAGAGCATCTTTGGGATGTGGTGGAATGGGTGCTTTGTGCCCTGGATGTGCATCCCACAAATCTCCATCAACTGCAAGATGCTATCCTATCAATATGGGCCAACATTTCTAAAGAATGCTTTCAGCACCTTGTTGAATCAATGCCACGTAGAATTAAGGCAGTTCTGAAGGCGAAAGGGGGTCAAACACAGTATTAGTATGGTGTTCCTAATAATCCTTTAGGTGAGTGTATATATATATACAAACCCGATTCCAAAAAAGTTGGGACACTGTACAAATTGTGAATAAAAAAGGAATGCAATAATTTACAAATCTCATAAACTTATATTTTATTCACAATAGAATATAGATAACATATCAAATGTTGAAAGTGAGACATTTTGAAATGTCATGCCAAATATTGGCTCATTTTGGATTTCATGAGAGCTACACATTCCAAAAAAGTTGGGACAGGTAGCAATAAGAGGCCGGAAAAGTTAAATGTACATATAAACAGCTGGAGGACCAATTTGCAACTTATTAGGTCAATTGGCAACATGATTGGGTATAAAAAGAGCCTCTCAGAGTGGCAGTGTCTCTCAGAAGTCAAGATGGTCAGAGGATCACCAATTCCCCCAATGCTGTGGCGAAAAATAGTGGAGCAATATCAGAAAGGAGTTTCTCAGAGAAAAATTGTAAAGAGTTTGAAGTTATCATCATCTATAGTGCATAATATCATCCAAAGATTCAGAGAATCTGGAACAATCTCTGTGCGTAAGGGTCAAGGCCGGAAAACCATACTGGATGCCCATGATCTTCGGGCCCTTAGACGGCACTGCATCACATACAGGAATGCTACTGTAATGGAAATCACAACATGGGCTCAGGAATACATTGTCGGTGAACACAATCCACCGTGCCATTCGCCGTTGCCGGCTAAAACTCTATAGGTCAAAAAAGAAGCCATATCTAAACATGATCCAGAAGCGCAGGCGTTTTCTCTGGGCCAAGGCTCATTTAAAATGGACTGTGGCAAAGTGGAAAACTGTTCTGTGGTCAGACGAATCAAAATTTGAAGTTCTTTTTGGAAAACTGGGACGCCATGTCATCCGGACTAAAGAGGACAAGGACAACCCAAGTTGTTATCAGCGCTCAGTTCAGAAGCCTGCATCTCTGATGGTATGGGGTTGCATGAGTGCGTGTGGCATGGGCAGCTTACACATCTGGAAAGGCACCATCAATGCTGAAAGGTATATCCAAGTTCTAGAGCAACATATGCTCCCATCCAGACTCTTTCAGGGAAGACCTTGCATTTTCCAACATGACAATGCCAGACCACATACTGCATCAATTACAACATCATGGCTGCGTAGAAGAAGGATCCGGGTACTGAAATGGCCAGCCTGCAGTCCAGATCTTTCACCCATAGAAAACATTTGCCGCATCATAAAGAGGAAGATGCAACAAAGAAGACCTAAGACAGTTGAGCAACTAGAAGCCTGTATTAGACAAGAATGGGACAACATTCCTATTCCTAAACTTGAGCAACTTGTCTCCTCAGTCCCCAGACGTTTGCAGACTGTTATAAAAAGAAGAGGGGATGCCACACAGTGGTAAACATGGCCTTGTCCCAACTTTTTTGAGATGTGTTGATGCCATGAAATTTAAAATCAACTTATTTTTCCCTTAAAATGATACATTTTCTCAGTTTAAACATTTGATATGTCATCTATGTTGTATTCTGAATAAAATATTGAAATTTGAAACTTCCACATCATTGCATTCTGTTTTTATTCACAATTTGTACAGTGTCCCAACTTTTTTGGAATCGGGTTTGTATATATATATATATATATATATATATATACACACACACACACACCGATCAGGCATAACATTATGAGCACCTTTCTAATATTGTGCTGGTCGCCCTTTTGCTGCCAAAACAGCCCTGACTTCAAACTCATTGTTGTGCTCCTCAAACCATTCCTGAACCATTTTTGCTTTGTGACAGGGCGCATTATCCTGCTGAAAGAGGCCACAGCCACCAGGGAATACCGTTTCCATGAAAGGGTGTACATGGTCTGCAACAATGCTTAGGTAGATGGTATGTGTCAAAGTAACATCCACATGGATAGCAGTACCCAAGGTTTCCCAGCAGAACATTGCCCAAAGCATCACACTGCCTCTGCCGGCTTGCCTTCTTCCCATAGTGCATCCTGTCTGTTCGGACCACACGAGCCAGCCTTCGCTCCCCACGTGCATCAGTGAGCCTTGGCCGCCCATGACCCTGTCGCCGGTTCACCATTGTTCCTTCCTTGAACCACTTTTGATAGATACTGACCACTGCAGAGCGGGAACACCCCTCAAGAGCTGCAGTTTTGCAGATGCTCTGACCCAGTCGTCTTGCCATCACAATTTGGCCCTTGTCAAACTCGCTCAAATCCTTACGCTTGCGCATTTTTCCTGCTTCTAACACATCAACTTTGAGGACAAAATGTTCACTTGCTGCCTAATATATCCCATCCACTAACAGGTGCCGTGATGAAGAGATAATCAGTTATAATGTTATGCCTGATCAGTGTATATATATACAGCTCTGGAAAAAAATAAGAGACATTGAGAAATCAATGTTAAGTGGTCTCTTAATTTTTTCCAGAGATATATATACACTCACCTAAAGGATTATTAGGAACACCATACTAATACTGTGTTTGACCCCCTTTCGCCTTCAGAACTGCCTTAATTCTACGTGGCATTGATTCAACAAGGTGCTGAAAGCATTCTTTAGAAATGTTGGCCCATATTGATAGGATAGCATCTTGCAGTTGATGGAGATTTGTGGGATGCACATCCAGGGCACGAAGCTCCCGTTCCACCACATCCCAAAGATGCTCTATTGGGTTGAGATCTGGTGACTGTGGGGGCCATTTTAGTACAGTGAACTCATTGTCATGTTCAAGAAACCAATTTGAAATTATTCGAGCTTTGTGACATGGTGCATTATCCTGCTGGAAGTAGCCATCAGAAGATGAGTACATGGTGGTCATAAAGGGATGGACATGGTCAAAAACAATGCTCAGGTAGGCCGTGGCATTTAAACGATGCCCAATTGGCACTAAGGGGCCTAAAGTGTGCCAAGAAAACATCCCCCACACCATTACACCACCACCACCAGCCTGCACAGTGGTAACAAGGCATGACGGATCCATGTTCTCATTCTGTTTACGCCAGATTCTGACTCTACCATCTGAATGTCTCAACAGAAATCGAGACTCATCAGACCAGGCAACATTTTTCCAGTCTTCAACTGTCCAATTTTGGTGAGCTCGTGCAAATTGTAGCCTCTTTTTCCTATTTGTAGTGGAGATGAGTGGTACCCGGTGGGGTCTTCTGCTGTTGTAGCCCATCCGCCTCAAGGTTGTGCGTGTTGTGGCTTCACAAATGCTTTGCTGCATACCTCGGTTGTAACGAGTGGTTATTTCAGTCAAAGTTGCTCTTCTATCAGCTTGAATCAGTCGGCCCATTCTCCTCTGACCTCTAGCATCAACAAGGCATTTTCGCCCACAGGACTGCCGCATACTGGATGTTTTTCCCTTTTCACACCATTCTTTGTAAACTCTAGAAATGGTTGTGCGTGAAAATCCCAGTAACTGAGCAGATTGTGAAATACTCAGACCGGCCCGTCTGGCACCAACAACCATGCCACGCTCAAAATTGCTTAAATCACCTTTCTTTCCCATTCTGACATTCAGTTTGGAGTTCAGGAGATTGTCTTGACCAGGACCACACCCCTAAATGCATTGAAGCAACTGCCATGTGATTGGTTGATTAGATAATTGCATTAATGAGAAATTGAACAGGTGTTCCTAATAATCCTTTAGGTGAGTGTATATACACATATATACATACATATATTATACGTTCCTTAGAAAAAAACTATGCAAAGTTAAAAATAAAGCGTTTACTCATTGTGGTATTGAATTATTAACTGAATTATTACTATATTCATGTACCATGGTTTTTACAAGGTACTTCAGAAAAAAAAAAAACTGTACTATCAAGGCAAAAGTCAAAACATGGTACGTTTTGGTACTTTAAATGCATCAGTGCTAGTGTATTAATACTCTTTTTCTCAGAAAATGTGTGTACCTTTTGCTTCACATGCAAGTGTTAAACACTTTCTTTATCAGTTGCAAATGATATGATATATTTGCAGGTTTCATTTTATTTGTAAGTAAATATCAAGCTCATCAAACACACTTTTTGTTCTCTGTGTGCTAAAATATTTTGAAATATTTTTATGGAATGAGGAACCGCTCTGAACAATTTAGTGTGAGAGTAAGCTGTTCAAATATTGGACAAGGGTAGTTCTGATTCGAAACGGACTTGAGCTTGATTGTCATGATGGAATATGAGTTGAAAGCACATTAACTGCACCATAAAGATGTAATTTCAAGTGGAAAACAGGACTTTGATTTGATAGAATACATAAAAACACTGATTACACATGTAATATATACATCTACAACTTTTAAAAAGAGTCTTGCCTTTGTCAGTATGTGAAAAAGAATATTCAGATAAAAAGTGTAAATTGTAGTTAGTTAAGTAGGACCTTGTGAATGCATAATGAAATTAGCATATTGTGAGGGAAAATATAAATCAATAAAACATCTTTGCAACGGAAAAGAGACATGATTTAAAAGAAAAAAACTAAGCCATAATGTACAGATCGTATAAGCATCCTGCCACATAAAGTACTTTTACCAACATGACAAATAATCAGAAAAACTAATTATGATACTTTGCTGTTTTAGCAGAGCAACTCAGAGGAAACAAATTCAGCTCATTATGTTGAAGTCAAATATGCTTTATGGATGGGCTTTCAGTTTCTTACAAGTCTTTCAGTCATTAGAACCAACACAATGAGGAAATTGTTTTTACAGGAAAATAAATTCCCTTGACACGCTTTTAAGGATCAGAGAAGGCAGTGTCTCCATCAAATTACATTACGAGGCAAAAATGACAGTGTAAATGAAATCAAGCAAACTCGCAGCGCTTTTACAGATGGCGCATGGCCTCTGTGTTCGCTGAGGTGTGCATGTCAAATTGCTATGCAAAGTTTCGTGATCAGCAAAAATAGCGGTTCTGTTGATCGAGTCGTAGTGGTTTGACCAAATGTAGCCGAGAGCACTTGTAACTGTCCTGTCCATTTACAGGCTGAAACGTGTATGAAAAAAGACGTCACAACGGGAAAAGGAAGTTTGCTTAGCTGCTCCTTCGGAGCCAGGTGCAAAAGTTGGCCAGACTCTTTCTTGTGTGCGATCGTTTTAAGTCAGTTTTCATCACCTAACATCTTTATCAAACCCATGGGCCTAGTTTGTGTTTTCTTTTTCTCCTCCTTCTTGGGGGGCCGGCACTGTAAATTACAGCGGGGTGATGGAGAGAGGTCCCTCGTGCCTTTGCACATGATTAATGCATTTAAATGTTCACGTAAAACATGGGCTGCTAAGACTCTTTTTGATTACAAGTAGTTTGGTTGTAAAGTGCCTCTGCACTGTGCTCTTTTCGACTTTGACTTTTCTGCCTCTTGAATTTTCCACTTGTTTTTTCATTCTTTCTTATGCTACATTTGCCTATAAAGTTAAATGGTTTTACTGAGTGGAAAGGATGGCGTAGAGATTTATTTGACCCACAGGAGATGGTGCTCTGTATGGACTGCTTGGAAGAGCTGTATTCTATCTTTTCAAACTAATAGCGCTAGGCGTTTTACTGAGTTTAATTCCTTTTTGTTGGCTGCAAATTTATTGATGGTAATATTGAAATGCAACTCACTTGGGAGGACTAAAGCAATAAGAGAACCATTTGGAGCAATCTCGAGAAACTCTCAGACTCTATCAGTCTAGCACTCACAAATGTATGCCACTGAATGCAGATATTAGTAAACAGTTGACCTGATTTCTTAAAGTCACCATGAAATCAAAATGGACAATTCTTGTTTGTTTGGGGGGTTTTTTTATGGAATATTGCAGTATTGCAGTATTTTTTTTTATAAATGACTTATCTGTGCACATAATTTTTTTAATTCATGTGCCCTCCTAATCTTTAAAGTCCCCATGTAATGAAAATGTACGTTTTTTGTCTTTTAGGGATGTAACGATTTACTCAACTCATGATGCGATACGATTCACGATACTAATTTCACGATACGATTTTTTTAAACAAAATATAAAATGAAAGTGTCCTTTTATTTCTCAGACAAAATTCTGCATATTTCTTTGTAAAATTTAAATAATAACTCAATTGAAATTTTAAAACAAATCCTCAAAAAGTCCCTTCAAGGAGATCTTCCAATGGTGTTTTCTTGGGAGGAGGTTGTTTCAGCTTCTTCACCCTCATCCTGCACTGAGGAACAGCAGAAATAAAAAGACTAGGTCAAATTTAAGTACTACAGTGACAGGGGTTTCACATTGTTATAAAGGCAAGAGTTTAATTATAATTTGTATTACATTATTACATTACACTTGCAAGAGTTAGAAAAACAGAACACAATTAGATAAATATGCCATAATAAGCAACAAATTATTGAAAAAAAAAAAAATCCATGTACACATTTAGAGAAAGAGATAATAAAATAAATACACCTGGTTCTGCAACAGCACAGCGTTCTCCTTCAGTATGTGGAATATATCCTCGTGCTGGTCTTTTTCTTGATGAGGTAGAGCCTGGAATCCATTTACTACGGCAGAAAACAGCCTTGTATCTTTCGCTGTGAAAACACTGATGCACCTTGTGATTTCCGTGGCTATTGCCCTCGACGCCACGAGTGGGGCTGCAAATCTGCCGGTCAGTGGTTTGGCCTATTATCTTTTTACATGCAGACGGAGGTGTGGTGATTATTAGTCTTCGGAAAGTCAAAATGCCGCCACACTTCCGATTTGAATGAGTCAACGTAAACTACGAGCTTGCCGTCGCCATGCTTCTGTTTGACGGTGCGCGCACACAGGTGCGCTCACGCTCAACTTCCATATGAATGAACTGAAAACATTTGCTGATTTCACTCTTCTTCGCGCCAATGTGCACGCACAGTCCGTAACGCTTGCTCGTTGCTATCGTGCCTGTAAAGCGATGTCACAGTAAATGGTTTTAGCGTCCCTGCTGTTTAAAACGTGTATCGTGATTCAATTAACATCTCAACCGACTTGAATCATCACGACTCCGTGAGTATGAATATGCTAGCCTTACTGTTATCTATAATCTAGTGTGCTCCAAAATAAATGACAAAATTCGCATTTAGAAGATATAAGCCTTCAAAACTTACAGTCTCTCACTTCCGCCAATATGGATCAATGATTTTGATGACATCACTCTGCATTTCAGCTTCTTATCAGATTTTCTGTCCAATCAAACGCTCTCTAGAATCTAAAGTGTCCCGCCCCCAAATAGACTATGAAGCTGTGGCTGAAATCGGTCACTTGTTCACACATTTACTATTTTCTGCATGGTAAATGGCACATAGTGCACTATATAGGGTATAGGGAACAATTCAGACAGTGTAAATATGCTTTCCATTGAGACAAATGAAGTCTGGTATCACGTTAGTGTCACGCGAACCACCACAGCGCTCACAGTTTGCTCCGGTCCAGAGACACGACAATGTAACAATGTAAGCGGTTCATATGCGCGAGTCGGCGGAGAACAGAAAACGTATCGGACCCATTAGAATTCTGCACAGAATGCTGTATTTTAAAGCGATATGGAGGAGATTAGGAGGAGAAACGGTTAGAGATTAGGAGGAAACTGCGACTTTACTGAGCACAACGGCTCTGGCCGAGCTGTGACATAAACCAAACGCTTTTGGCTATTTAAAAAAAATGGGAGGAGCTGTTCCGCCCTGTCTTCCTGTTTCAGTGGAAATTACGTCAACATATTGAATAATGCTGCGTGTTTTAAGGCACTTCAGTGGGACTTTAATCAAAATAACTTCTTCCTCTTGCAGCGACATCTCTTCTCTGATGTCGTGTTTACTAGCGCGAGGGTGGGACAACCTGTCACTCACATGAGATCCACCAATAGCAAACCACAACCATCCAATCAACTCCTGATGGACAAAGTCCTGACCAACATTATTCTTGTTTGAGAAGCTGTTTCACTCAGACATACGTCACAATAGGGAAGAAATGACTATCGCGACTATCGAGTTTCATGCCAACTTTAAAAGTAAATTTCAGCAACAATCAAATTTCCAATATTAATATACACTGCAACCAGTGTAACCATTTGGATTTAAATAGGAAAATGCTTAAGAATCAATGATTGGATCATTATTGCAGTGATTATTATGTTTCTAGCATGTGATTGGCAACAGTTCTTCTAACCCTAATTGATACACCTCTTGATGGAAATAAATGTTGTGATGTTATTTCCATCAAGAAGTGCATCAATTTTTGGCCAAGATCTTTCAAGCACTCTGTCAAGTCTCCTCCAGCATATCCCAAAGACTTTCAATGAATTTAAGATCTGGACTCAGAGGTGCCAATTCATGTGTGAAAATGATTCTTCATGCTCCCTCCCAACCATTCTCACATTCACACTTATGAACTGTAAAGACTGTTCTGATTAACTCATGGCAAGCTTGGTTGATAAATATGTTAATCTAAAGCTTGTTAACTTTGATGATGTTATCAATTTGCACCGTCACTATGATGAATGATATGTTATTCAGCATTATTATCTATCATTTACTCAGTGCATGTATTTATTGCAATAAAATAAAGAGAAACCAAAAATAGTCAGAAATATAAAAGAGTAAATTTAAATGGCATTGTATGCAATCATTTTTTAAACATGTACGATGTCTAGAATATGAGGTATGAAAGTTTGAACGAACACTTCACAGAGCCATGAGAGACCACCAAAAACGAGGACTGTTAACCCTGTTAAAGACAAACGTCTCTCATTACTATTTCTATCACATTTCATTAGCTCAAAGCGTCATGAGGATCTATGCTTGTTTGTTATTTGTTTGGGTGTTTGTGAGGGTTTCAAAACCCAACCCTGTGGCAGTCTGGGTGGTCGTCTAGACTGCCAAAGATGCCCCTTGAATGTTTGGATTCGGAGATTTATTTATTTGTATTCAGGATGAATATGCAAAATGGAAAGTGCAATCCTCTTTAGCACATCCTGCTAACAGCAGGTCGTTCATCCGCCCAGACTGTGGTTGGTCTGCTCAGACACTGGCTGGCATACATGGATGACCAAGGCGCGTTGGCACACCCCACCCACTCTCAGTTTAGTGGGCAAACATTTATTCGCTAATCCAAGTGTATAATCACCCTTTCTGAGTGCAGCACAAAAATATGCCGAAGATATCAATAGTGGTTAATATTCAGGAAAAAAAGTTTTGTAGCCCACAAATAGGCCTAATAGATTTGGGGGTTTTTTTTGTTTACAGTTTTTCTTAATTGCTTTGGCACATTTATCAAAACAGTCTTATTCTCTAAACTGTAAGTGCAATTGTCACAACTGTTTGCTGGAACATCAGAACTCTATTGCATGTCTGCAAAATGTAGTTACCCAAAACATTTAATTCATGCTTTAAAACCTAGTTATTGTGTCAGTAAATTGGCCAATACCACCAAAATAAAAAGTTTTTTTGTCATCGTGTGAGCCACACTGGTCAAAATGTTTAGATGTTTTTTACGATGGAAATATTTGTTATATACATACACCGATCAGGCATAACATTATGACCACTGACAGGTGAAGTGAATAACACTGATTATCTCTTCATCACGGCACCTGTTAGTGGATGGGATATATTAGGCAGCAAGTGAACATTTTGTCCTCAAAGTTGATGTGTTAGAAGCAGGAAAAATGGGCAAGTGTAAGGATTTGAGTGAGTTTGACAAGGGCCAAACTGTGATGGCTAGAGGACTGGGTCAGAGCATCTCCAAAACTGCAGCTCTTGTGGGGTGTTCCCGGTCTGCAGTGGTCAGTATCTATCAAAAGTGGTCCAAGGAAGGAACAGTGGTGAATCGGCGACAGGGTCATGGGTGGCCATGGCTCATTGATGCACGTGGGGAGCAAAGGCTGGCCCGTGTGGTCCGATCAAACAGACGAGCTACTGTAGCTCAAATTGCTCAAGAAGTTAATGCTGGTTCTGATAGAAAGGTGTCAGAATACACAGTGCATCGCAGTTTGTTGCGTCAGGGTTGTGATATATATATTTATTATGTATGTGTATGTATGTGTTGCAATTTAACAAGCATTCCATGTCATAAATATTTATGGAATATAACTTGTCTGACAGATTTTGATCACTGAATGGATCATTTTGCATGTGATGGCTCACACGATGAAAGAGTGTTGTGAAGAGTTTGACCGTTTCACTGAGAATTATCTCATCAGTTTTGATCAAAAAGCCATGTGCATTTAGTCAGTGCAAATTGTAGACAATTGTAACTCTTTTGCACACTTGTGCCAAAACAAATGCAATTTGCTTAAAATCAATAAGAAATTCTAATCTGATGTGAACAAGAAACTAACTGAAATTATTGTTTTGAGAAAAAAAAAAAGTCTAATTCGAGAATTGAGCCAAAGTGATTGAGAAAAACTGTAATATGGTACATTGATGGCATCCAATAATACTATGGTATTCTTACATACAGTGGCCACAGTAAGTAAATAAACAAATTAAAAAAAGATGGATGGATGGATGGATGGATGGATAGCAGTCAATTATCAAACTGTAAACATGAAAATAGTAGTTACATAATTCTTACAACTCCTATGCCATACAACTCCTATACTCCTCATATTTTGTAAATCTTTGAAAACTCAACCAGCAATTCACATCGTCCATTACATGCTACTTCAGGCTCACTGAATAGAGATTTGACCTGCTGTCAGGTTTAAAAAAAAAAAAAACTCTCCACACTCGCTTTGTATTCAGTCTGCCTGGGCTGCTACTCTAGTCATCTGGTACATATTACCTGCACACATGCTCCAGACAGCACCGGTTGACATTCAGGGTTAAACAAATCCAGTCAGCGTACAGGCCATAGATCAGTCCAACACCAATGCGCTCACACTGGCTACTGTGTACATCCACTCTGCCTGTTTTTCTACAGCTGCAACAGACTGAACAGCATGTTCTAGAACAGATTTTGTTTTGTTACTTGTCATTCTAGCATATTCTTCCAAGAGAACATACAGTACATGAACTGGAAGGACAGTCTCTTAAGTAAACCCTGAGGCTAAGGAGTGAATTCTCTATATAGTTGTGGCAGTTTTATGCACAGGATTTCAGCACAAAAACATGTCAACCAAAACACAGTCTTGTTATCTATTTTACATATTCCTGTACAGCAGATCAGGAGTTTGAACAAAATAGACAGCGTGTGTGAGATCTCTTTCTGGGATGGTTAACATGATCCAGTTAGCCCCTGCTGGTAGATGCCTTAACTACTCCTCCTGGCTCCAAAAAAGTTGTGTATTTTGATTTATGCAAGCAAGATATGACTTGCAAACATCTCAGTATATTATAGTGTTGCTGTTTCTCAAGTGGCCTCTTAAAATTCAGAATTCATAACTGGCTTTCTTTCAGATCATGAGTTGGAATTTGAATTGAATTGGACTCATCCTACAGGAAGTTGAACTCATCAGAGACTGTCATAATAAATGCAAAAGCCCAAAAAAGAATTACCTTAAAAATTTATTTAATAAGAATTAGAATAACTGTAACTGGAATTTCCATATATACATCCATCCATCCTCTGCATTTCTGTCTGTCTGCATCGTCCGTCCATCCATCCATCCATCCATCTTCTGTATTCCTGTCTGTCTGTACAGTCCATCTGTTTATCCATCCATCTTTTGTATTTCTGTGTCTGTCTTTACAGTCCATCTGTCCATCCATCCATCCATACATCCAATTTATTAAATTCATATAATACAATAAGTGTCATAAAATGGTCAAAATACTTTCCATTTCTATTTAAAAATGACACTTATTGCAGTTGTGCAATTTTTTTTTTTAAATTTCAATTCAGTTTCTACTTAAATTAAAAATCAAATCGCATCCTCTTTTAACCTCAATTACCTCATTTATGGCTCAAACAACTCGGCATCAGTTCTCCGGCAGATCAATTTCTAATGGCGTACATTCTGGGTCCTGCACCAGCTGAGGAACTGGCATTGAGATGAATGGGAATGCTAACGGATAGCTCTTTCCAGGTATCACTGGCATCAACTTCTTGGATTGAACCTATAATCATATAATGGGTTAGTGGTTTAAATCACAAATCAGGACCTCTGATTATAAGTCTACAACCAAACAGTTATTAATGATGTGTCATTTACTGAATGGAAATGGCAAAGAAATCAATGTTCAAGCAGATGTCATCTGTTAAATGGTGATTTATCAGCTTATGAAACAGGTCTTAAACAAGTAATGGCTAGCTCAGACTTTTGCTCGTGAATATGGACCCACACATGTAAAGAAAAGCTAGAAATCCTTTTAGTATTTACTCTCTGTCCGATTTCTCACTTCATCACATGGCAATTGGAACTGACAGCATAATTATCAGATCATCCAGAATTGATCTTCAGTGGGTCAGTTCCAAGAAAAGAGGGAGGGTGAAAAGGAATAAATAAAGGAGTGGAAGAAGAAGGGGGAAAAAAGCCATCCTCTTTGGAGAGTTGGCGATGGTTCAGTCGTCTTGTCAGCGAGACACGTATGGTTACGGGGAGGCAGCATTTGGAGATTGCGTTGCGGGTGTTCCCTTGATGTACCCTGACAGGAACCAGATTCAGAGCCGAGTGGCGGCGTCTTAGCTCTTTGGCTTTTATTTGTCTGGCTCCTTTGGGTTTTTCCTGGCCCTGTAGGGCCAGTTCAGAGAGTCTAAGACCATTTATGCAGCTTGCTAGCTTTAGTGGGAATAACAAATACAGGGAGAAAAAGTCTTAACCTTCTGTAACAGAAGAGGAAGAGACCACAATCATGCTATTGTTCACAATTTAGAAAAGAAATGAGGAGTTGAAATTTGGTGGTGTTTTTTTGACGGTTGTAAGCCTAAACAGATATCTACAAATGCTACAAAACAGCATTCATAGGTGGTTTGTATTTCTTATGAGAAAAAAAAAAAACATGAAAATGTTAACTAACATTCTTCAAACTTTTAATAACATCACAAGCAGGAGTTTTAAGTGCATGATCCTGGAATTGTGACACTTAAGTATTTATCAAACTTCATGAAGTTCATGAATAAATGTTTATATAATAATAATTATGTTGCATTAAATAATTTCCCACTTCAAAAGGTCATGTTCATATTGTAAAATGGCCTCCACTAACAGCTGATCCCAGTTTTTGTAGTGACCTAAGATTAGACTAAGAACTGATGTTGTCTAAGCTACAGTGGGGAGAACAAGTATTTGATACACTGCCGATTTTGCAGGTTTTCCTACTTACAAAGCATGTAGAGGTCTGTAATTTTGAAACTTTCTTGAAATTTTGAAATTTTGAAAACAAAAATCCAGAAAATCACATTGTATGATTTTTAAATAATTAATTAGCATTTTATTGCATGACATAAGTATTTGATCACCTACCAACCAGTAAGAATTCCGGCTCTCACAGACCTGTTAGTTTTTCTTTAAGAAGCCCTCCTGTTCTCCACTCATTACCTGTATTAACTGCACCTGTTTGAACTCGTTACCTGTATAAAAGACACCTGTCCACACACTCAATCAAACAGACTAGACCAGACCAGAGAGCTGTGTAAGGACATCAGGGATAAAATTGTAGACCTGCACAAGGCCGGGATGGGCTACAGGACAATAGGCAAGCAGCTTGGTGAGAAGGCAACAACTGTTGGCGCAATTATTAGAAAATGGAAGAAGTTCAAGATGACGGTCAATCTCCCTCGGTCTGTGGCACCATGCAAGATCTCACCTCGTGGGGCATCAATGATCATGAGGAATGTGAGGGATCAGCCCAGAACTACACGGCAGGACCTGGTCAATGACCTGAAGAGAGCTGGGAACAGTCTCAAAGAAAACCATTAGTAGCACACTACGCCGTCGTGGATTAAAATCCTGCAGCGCACGCAAGGTCCCCCTGCTCAAGACAGCGCATGTCCAGGCCCGTCTGAAGTTTGCCAATGACCATCTGGATGATCCAGAGGAGGAATGGGAGAAGGTCATGTGGTCTGATGAGACAAAAATAGAGCTTTTTGGTCTAAACTCCACTCGCTGTGTTTGGAGGAAGAAGGATGAGTACAACCCCAAGAACACCATCCCAACCATGAAGCATGGAGGTGGAAACATCATTCTTTGGGGATGCTTTTCTGCAATGGGGACAGGACGACTGCACTGTATTGAGGGGAGGATGAATGGGGCCATGTATCACAAGATCTTGGCCAACAACCTCCTTCCCTCAGTAAGAGCACTGAAGATGGGTCGTGGCTGGGTCTTCCAGCATGACAACGACCTGAAACACACAGCCAGGGCAACTAAGGAGTGGCTCCGTAAGAAGCATCTCAAGGTCCTGGAGTGGCCTAGCCAGTCTCCAGACCTGAACCCAATAGAAAATCTTTGGAGGGAGCTGAAAGTCCGTATTGCCCAGCGACAGCCCCGAAACCTGAAGGATCTGGATAAGGTCTGTATGGAGGAGTGGGCCAAAATCCCTGCTGCAGTGTGTGCAAACCTGGTCAAGAACTACAGGAAATGTATGATCTCTGTAATTGCAAACAAAGGTTTCTGTACCAAATATTAAGTTCTGCTTTTCTGACGTATCAAATACTTATGTCATGCAATAAAATGCAAATTAATTACTTAAAAATCATACAATGTGATTTTCTGGATTTTTTCTCCCCACTGTACTTTGAAATGTATTAATAATTTAGTCTTTGACAATTTGAAAAAGTTTTTAAAAGGCAATAAAAAGTACATTAAAACTGCATTAACACTGTTTCAATTTTGAGGTGAGCAGCAGAATGTAACAAGATATGTTTTGTAAAATTATTTAAATAAATATAGTATTATTTGTGTATCGTTAAAATAAAATGCTAGATTAAACTATTCAGCGAATCAATCTAAAATGGTTAATATAAATGAAATATCCAAACAAGCGATTCATTAAAATGAATCAGACATCCTAATGATTCATATTTCAATTGGGGGGTGGGCAGCAGCTTGCTAGCTTTATTGAAAATGGTTATGTTCACTCAAATGAAAAGTCTGTCGTCATTTATTCATCATCATATTTTTCCCAACCTGTATGACTTCTGTGGAAAACAAAAGATGATACTCTGAAAGTCAGTGGGGTGTACAAAATATTGGACTCCACTGACTTTCCTTTTATGGACTTGTAACCGGTCCTACATAACCTGCTCCGAGTGGGATATAAAAACGGGGTCTCTGGCGCGGGAGGCGCGCGCACACTAACAAGGACGCTAAAGGCCGCAGCCGCTAGCACGGCTCTTGAGATCAGGGGAGTGAGGTTTACACACACAGCTCTGGCCTACATGCGTTACACTCACCCCCCTGAAACCTCACTCCCATCAGGGTCACAGCACCAAATGTAACAGGTCCTACTTGACCCGTTCTGAGTGAGATTCGAACCGGGGTCTCCGCCATTGGAAGCCGGGCAAGCTAACAAGGACGTTAAAAACCACAGCCGCTAGCATCAGTCACTAGCACGCCTCTCGAGGCCAGGGGAGTGAGGTTTACACACAGCCCTTACTGGCCTATGTCCGTTACACTCACCCCCCTAAACCTTGCTCCTATCCAGGTCAATAGCACCAAATGTAACTGGTCCTAATTGACCCGTTCAAACTGGGGTCTCCGGTGTGGGAGGTGGGTGCGTTAACAAGGATGCTAAAGACCGCAGCCTCTAGCATCAGTCACTAGCACGCCTCTCGAGGCCAGGGGAGTGAGGTTTACATGTACAGATCTTACTGGCCTACGTCCGTTACAGCCACACAATATCCTCAAAATATCTTCAAACTATCACTTTTGTTACTTCCTAATGTGCTCTCCTAAAATATCCTCTCTCCCTCTCTCTTTCTCTCTCTCTCATATGAAGCTTTGGGAAGTTTGTTTGGGCGCTTAATTTAAATTAACCAAAAAAAAAAAAAAGATTCACTGATTGATTCAGCATGATTAAATGCATGCTTTGGGCTTTATCTTAATAGTCAGGTCATCTCATTACATCACTTACTCTGTGGAGAGCAGTGGTTTGGCTCTCTCTGCACTGTTCTGTTAATCTGTTTAACATAAAAATGGTCCAGGCCGACAGTAATTAGACTACATAGCAACAAAAACCAACGTGTTTCACTTAGAGTCAGTTCTAACCACCTCCACTCTGTGCTGTATTACGCGGTGCGGAACGGGGCCCGTCCTGTGCCAGATCCGTCCAGTTTCACACCGTTCTCAGACAGTTTTCCACCTCAAATGCCGACAGAAAAAAAACCCTGGTCGTGGGTGGTTTACCGGGGTCAGTCCACCGACAGAGTGCGCATTTCATGAGAACGCAGCCACTTAATTCTGAACCATTCGTCAGATTTACTCATTTACATGAGGACAGCTATCATTTTGTGCGAACGCTGACATTGATAAATGAGGCGTTTCAGTTAATAAGCAATACAAACAAATGAGAGGTCTTGAGAGAGAAGATGGTCCTCATTTAACTCCTGTTTTTTGTCTTACTGGGGTTCATAAAGATTGCTTCCATATGATTGCTGCATTAATTCAAGCAGAATCTGGTCGGGACTCGTGATTTAAAAGCTGCTCCTTTGTGTGTCTTTAGTGCGATTCGGTTTTTATTAGGTGGAAAAACAAACCTTGTAGTTTGAAACTACCAAAACATGGAAAATTCCATTCGCATGTCAAAATATTGTTTGATATTTAGCCAATAGGTTTCTGATTTTATCTGTGTAACAGTGGACCCAAATATTTTCAGATCAGACTTACTGTATATATGTGTGTGTGTGTGTGTGTGTGTGTTACCATAAAATATTCCCCATAAATTTGTGTCAATTTGCACCTTTTTGTATTTTCAGAGCATGTTAAAATATTTTTAAATCAAATTAGCGACGCCATAAATGACCATCTGATTTCCAGCAGGGATCCGTGTCGTTGCGAAACGGAAAATTTAGATGTGCTATGAAAAATGATAAATTATTGAACAGAGACCAAAACATATCAGCACTCTGACTGAGCCTTTTTTTTTACCATCCGAGTAAAAATATTAGCACAAAAAGTCCTTATTAAGGGTGCCGATGTTATTTTAACTAGTTTGAATCACCTTTGGTCTCGGTGAGTCCCTGAGAGCTTATAAGTTCTTTCAAGCAACAGAAGCAGTGCATAAAAAGTTTTCTCCACTGGTTTAACGCAACACTAGCAGAGAACAAGCACTCCCGTCTTCTCTACTTGAGCGCGGTGAAGCCGTGTGAGATGAAAATGACACTTCTGTGAGGTCAGAGGAGGCTGCAGATCACAATGTGTCTCCTAAAAACCACCTGTACACAAATTGTGATAAACAGTTAGTCTAAAATGATTAAGAGTGCTTTTTCAAACTAAATTAGGTATAAAAGTAATTTAATTTAACCACTTTATTCCCTGTGGCCTTTGAGGTCATGACCAGTGTTGGAAAGCTACTTTGAAACCGTTACAAGTTTCCCAAAATTTAAAGTAGCTACAGTCAACCTTTGGAAAAGGTAGTTCACTATGAACTACTAACAAACAGCAGCTAACTAGCAGTGGGATATATCTTGTATATAATGTAATATAGGCCTATGGAAGCTTGTCTCCACCACTGAATAAAAGAATAAAAGGTAATTGTGACTTTTTCTCTCACAATTCTGACTCCTTTTCTCATAAACATAGACATAAACTCGCAATTGCGAGAAAAAAAGTCAGAATTGTGAGATAAAAAGTCACAATTACCTTTTTTATCTTTTATTCAGTGGTGGAGACAAGCTTCCATGTAGGCCTACTATCATTTAATATAATCAGATCTGTGCATTTTTTGGGGGAAAAAAGTTTCAATGAATGAATCAATGAATATATTAGGAAGACAGCATTAAAATTAAGAAGATAAATACACTAAATACAACTAAAAAATAAAATATAGTAGAAAAAAAGTAATGAACTATATATATTTAAGAGCTGATATTGTGACATACACTGGGGTTTGCTGGGGTTTTTTTTCAACCCAAACGCTAGGTTGAGACTGCTGGGTTGATTTAACCCAATTTGGGTTGAAAGTCGTTCTTAATCTACCAAGCAGTTTTATAATGTCCAAGATTTCTGGGTTTAATTTCAAACCCATTTTGAGTTCATTTTACTCAAGCAATGTAGTAATTTTACACCAAAATTTAGTTTTTAAAAAACAACCCAGCATGCTGGGTCAAACATTTAACCCAAAAAACAACCCAGCACTGGGTTGCCAAAATAACCCAAATTGGGTTAGAGTGTTGGGTTAGAGTAAATTTAGAGTGTATTGTGGACTTTATTTGGTTTAGTTACATGAATTATCCAAATGAACTGATACACAAGAATTATAATTTTCTTTCATATATATCACGCAGAAAGTCCAATAATCAGATTATTGCCTCAAGCTCAATTGTTTTCATTGGAAAATTTGCATTTTTAAAACAATTAAAAATGTACTAAGGCTTTTGGGAACTCAACTTTTGGGAAGTTGACATGTCCTGTAGTGTGACATACTAAACTTCATCTAAAACTATATTGAATAGCATATTGCTATTGCAGAGTTATAACAAAGGCAGTTCATTAATTGAGAGACTATGTATTTAGAGTATTTGGACTTCCTATATCTCACACCACAGGCAGTCCATTTAAAACGAACTAAGAGGTAAAAAGGTGACTAAAATGATGACAACAGAACAGTTACAGAACTTAAAATATACTTGTACACAAAATATTCATTTCGACACATTCACGCAAATTTCAACCTTAAATCTTAATGTTGATTTTAAAAAAGCTCACTGACCTGTTAGCATGAACTACCCCTATATTCAACAATAAAAGTACATAAGGTGTGAACTTTTATCACTAGCTGTAATGATTTCCATATGAAATGTGCACATCTGTTTTGCGAGTTTAGGTTTATGAAACAAAGACCTTAAAAGATAAAAACAAAAGATAACTTGTAAAGTTTTGGATATGGTTTACATAGGCAAAATTTTAAAACAAGTTACCAAAATGTATTTTGTTTTAAAGCATCTACATGCTAAAAGTTATGCACTAACATAAAAAAGATCCATTCACTGACTTCCTGTTTGATTATAATAGTTCTTCCAAATGGTCTGACTGATTCCTAACAAAAGAAGAAAAGAAGCATTTTGAGCCCTGCTGAAATTGCAGAACGGGGGTTTGTTGCAGGACTTTACTAATTATCCCATGCTGAAACAAAAACAATACTTTCTGTGCGAGTTAGATTTCGCTGCGCAGTCATGCCCCTAAATGATGGCGGCATACGTAATGACCTCAGCCAGTCCAAGGTAATTTTGGGTGCCACATTCAATCAGCGGCGTAACCACAAAACGTTACAGTGATGCAGAGTGATGCTTTTGGAAATAACATCCTTTGCTGTAAAATTATTATCAATGCACGCATCGGGAAAAAAATGAGAACAGGTGGGAAAAACAACAAATACAAAAATGAAACCTCAAAGAGCCGATGACAGCTGGGACGTTTCATCTTAAACCACGGCAGAATGGATGATGGCAGCTGGATTACGGTGGCGCTCGGAGGATTGCACACCGCCCTTCTAATGCCCAGGAGCCTTTGAGTCTGTGCGTGAATGGCTTCGGCCCCTCGGTAATAAGCAAGATAGCCTACCGCATGCAGCCTCACAGCAAACGTCTGCAACACGCCGCTAGAATTAACTCACTGAAACCAGATGAAATTCCCAACAGAATAAACCTTCTTGACTTTATTATACAGAGAGCTTCCAAGAACATCGGCTGAAAGAAAAGCAGCAGAAGAGTAACCGAAGAAGTTAATTGACTTGTGTCTGGCATGCGCATAGCGCATTGTGTTTCGTGCTCAAACGAGTGGTCCAAAATTGTGTGTGAAATCTGAAAGTGACACATTTGGCATCATCGGGATAAGTTTTTTTTTGGTCAAATACAGTCAATACTTGATTTCATTTAGAACTTCAATGGAAAATCATGTTTACAAAAGTGTCTCTAGTATATTTGGGTTGGTGCTTATAAGCCGATGCCAACTGTTCTATAAATCATCACATAGAAAAGCATACATTTTGAGAAATGAAAATAAATTTTGCGGGTAACAAATGGAAAAAACAATGATAACCAAATGAAGTGAAACATGATGTTTCCCTCAACTTTGCATTTGAAATATTTACTATTGAGTAAAAATCGGTCATGTCATCTTTAAAAGATTTCTATTAAATTTAGAGTGCTGTAACTTTGACATGTGGGGTTGTTGCCCATGCAAAACTCTCTGCCATGGTGCTAGGGTGTTTTGGTTCTGGGTTTCCAGGGCATTGCTACGTATGCGGCTTCTAAGGTATTCTGGGTGGTTGCTAGGTGGTTACTTATTGGCCCAAGACGAAAGAGCCTACAATGGCCTCCAAAGGTTTGAAAACAGCCTGCGTTTTGGGAAAATATCAGTCTTATAAATCTTTATAATTTCTTGGCTTAAATGCATTAAAGTAACTTACAATTATCATTAAAGACCAGGAATAAAGATCTTTTTTATTCCATAATACTGTCTATATATACACACACATCACAGTCCCATATGCCCCTTCGGCAGCTGTGATGCCTGATTACTGGATTAAACTTTTTTTTTTTTTTAAGATTATTGGCTCAACACATCTTTATAGCATTGCTGATTGATTGCTAATTAAAGTTAGTACACAAACAGATCAATTAGAACACAGTTTATAGATGATTAGTAGCTCTAGTATTTTTTTTATTTAAAAAAAAAAAAATTTGTATAGCTTGTACTGTCCCTTATTAATGCAAAGTCATCGTAAAATGATATGGATTTATGCTGATATTGTCCACTTTTGCTTTCATTGTTTGGGCGGCACAGTACGTGATACTTACTTTAATATATATATTTTCAAATTCATACCTCACCGGAATGTGATGCCAGCTCTTTCAAAAGAACATTGGGTCTGCTTTCTGAAAATGAAATAAATCTTTAGAGTTATAAGTAACACCAGACCAGGAATTTCCTTAAAAGCAGGAACTGGAAGTTTGAGTGGGAGTTTTAACAGCGTGTGTAGGCTTTGTCCAGGTGGAAACACATACACACACACATACACTCATACACACACAGCTGGGCCTCACATGTTCATGGACGCGTTTCAATGAGTGTAAGGACTTCCTCTCTGCTTACCTGTGTGTTTTTGGCAGCCGTGAGGGTCATGGAGACCCTGAGGGAGAGCTGACCTTCTGTCTGACCTGCTCAGGCCAGACACGGGAGTTCCTTTCACCCACATCAAAGCAGCCATTTGTCTTATGTAATAAATAGTGGTCTAATTCTGAGGGACGCCCACTCAAAGAGCTGGACGTTTGGCTTTAAATTATGACTGAATCAACAAAAGCAAGTGCAGGGCAGTGCCATGTCCTCAGGTTGAAAAACCTCAAATGAATCATGGGGAAAATTAGGAACAAATACATAAAAAATATATATAAAAACAGATATTATACAAATTATTACACAAAAACGAGTCATGCATATACCATATAATAAATGGATAGAATGTGGTGTCAATGTCCTGGAGATTGTAAATAAAAAGGTCCAATAAAAGTGAAGAATTTTTTTTTTTTTTTTGTGAAAATGTTTTATTTTGCCTGCCAAATCAAAGTCTATATATGAATATTTGAAGTTCAGTCATTTATTTTCATTCAGATTGGTTGTTTCAGTGTAACTTCCACAGCAAATTGATTTCACATATCCATTACTACTTCCCTTTATAACCACAACGCATCCAAAGGAATACACCAACTCTGCGCGTTATGCAAATTCTTATTCTAGCCTTCCTCCTCCCCAGCACCACCTGCCTAGATACATTAATAAAATGTTTATAAACTATCCCGAGAGTTGTCATGACTGAAATACACACACACACACACACACACATTTGTTTCACTATATTAGTGAGGACATTGCATAGACTTCCATTGATTTAATGATATTTTCTATGGCCTAACCCAACCCCTACCCCTAAACCTACCCGTCACAGAAACCTAGATTTAAATTAAAACATATTTTGCCTGATTTATAAGGACCAGTCAAGTGTCCTCACTAGTCGGTTGTCATAATATTTCACTATATAAGTGAGGACATTTGGCCCTCACAAGTATAGTTAAACAAGTACACACACACACACACATTCACACACAGACCCATGTTGTGTTTACATGTTTTATAGGGACTTTCCATAGACAATGGTTTTATACTGTACAAACTGTAT